>JAODAL010036109.1:0-42111 GCA_025379985.1 Phyllomedusa bahiana
AAACCCACAAAATACAAGTATTCCTCTGAATTGGACAAGGGAGGTACAGGAAGACTTGAACATATGTAGGTTATTCAGAGGACATGGTGTATGGAGCACATTCACCACCCCGAGAACAGAGACAATTTCCTCCAACACGTTGAGTAAAATGAGAAAAAGAATGCCAAGAAAAAGGGCACCTGGGTGGAACAGAAGCATCAACCACCAGCACTTCCAGGTGAAGCTCAATTGGTCCGCACTCTACGGAGGGGCAAGCAGAAATTTCTCAAGCGCTACCCAGGTCTTAACTGTGTACTGAGGAAGGCTGGAGGTCTTAGCTCACACTTCCGCTTCTGCACTCTGCTTCAGCACGACTGTTTTCTTTGCTGCTTCATAAGGGCATTTTTTTGCCTTGTTAATGGATGACGAACGCCAGCCTGGGCTCACCGCACCCACTGTAACTCGGGCCCTGCCAGCTGAACCTGTGTGATCCACGTTTACAGCCTCACCTGCCTTGATCAGTAATTTCCTTCAACCCACTTGACAGTAGAATGCAGGATTTTCAGACAGGCCTCGTTGACCTACTGGGGACATCTGTTTTGTTTGCTTCACATTCTAATGTCACGGTGGAACAATGTCACCAGTAGAATGGCAAGTAGCTCTAGCAGCAGCAGTTTTGGAAAACTAGTTGTTTTTAATATAGTTTATTTCTTATTGCGAAAGTTTCTGATGATGGTCCATAAGGGCACCTGTGCGGGTTTTTGGGTCATGCTGTGTTACAGGTTATGGATAGTCAATGTCCATTTCACTAAAATACTGCTTCAAAGACTACTTTCTTCCGGCACTTTTTAATCTGTGGGTCATGCAGGTTTGAGGGTTATGCTGCGGTCCAGGACAGGGATAGTCAATGTCCAGTTCAACTAAAATGGTGGTTCAAAGACTCCTTTTTCCAGCACTTTTTAATCTGTGCATCAGACAGGTTTAATGGTCATACTGCGGTCCAGGACAGATATAGTCAATGTCCAGTTCAACTAAAATGGTCTTTCAAAGACTCCTTTTCCTGGAAATTTTTAAAATGTGGGTCATGCAGGTATAAGGTCATGCTGCGGTACAGGACAGGTATAGTCATGTCCAGTTCAACTAAAATGTATCATGTAATGGATTTTTACCCCACTTTCATAACCTTGCATTGATCTGGTTTAATCTCATACTGCGGTCCAGGACGTATAGTCAATGTCCAGTTCAACTAAAATGGTAGTTCAAAGACTCCCTTTTTCCGGCACTTTTTAATCTGGGTCATGCAGGTTTGAGGGCATTGGCTGTGGTACAGGACAGGTATAGTCGATGTCCAGTTTAAAATGTAATACAGAAATGGATTTTTACTCCCCATGTGCATAACCTTGCATTTATCTGTGTTAACCTCATCTGCCATTTCTCTGCCCAGGCCTCCAACTTATCCGATCCCTTGAAATTTAACACATTAAATATCTATTTTATATTTTTTAGGGCTGGTAAAATTTTCATGGAGAAGGATTTGGGGAACCGGGGGGGGACAGTAACCAAAAAATTTGGGAGCAGCCAGGTCAGACAGCAGAGTTTGGGTATCATCTGCAAAGATCGATTTCTACTGTGAAAACCATGTTAAGATCTTTAAATAAAAATTTAAAGGGGAATGGGGCCCCAAAAACTGAACTTTTTTGGTACCCCACTAGCAACGGGGATCCAGTCTGATTTGGGAAACCTTTTAATTACCACCCTTTTTTTTCAATCACGACCATTTTGCTTACCCACGGGCACCCATTTTCCCCCGGGCCCCCAAGCATTCCTTTTTACTTAACAACCATTTTTTTGGGGCCCACACCCAAATCAAAAAAATCTAAATATATGACATCCAGGGCCTCACCCGATCCATCGGGAAAACAAACTTCCTCTTTAAAGCTGATGAGTTTAAATTTGGACCAGACCGACCCTTTCATAAACCCATGCGGGGAACTGGGGTTAAAAACATTTTTTTTTTTTGAGATACTCCAGGATAGCATCCCCCTTAAAAAACCCTTAAAAACATTTGACCTAAAATAGGGGAAAACCCACCGCCAAACTTTTTTCCAGGATCATTTTTTAAACCCCTTTTTGAATATTGGCACCAACATATGCAAAGGCCCCAAAACCCTTTTGGGCCCAAAACCCCGTTTTTAAAATACACCCAATAAATATTAAGAAAAAGGGGGCCTATCTAAACATTTTTAAACCTCCCTTAGGACACGGGGGTGTATACCATCAGGCCCCTTGGTGATTTTTCTATTTTAACCCCCTTCCCCACATGGGAATATGAAATACCCTGGCATCCCCGGGCTTGGGGGGCCCAACCGCGCACGTTCGGACAGGGGCCCAAAGCTAAATTACCGCGGGCCCGTTGCCGTATCACCCGGGGCTGACGGGAAGCCCCGGGCCGCGGGTAAATTAACCTTCATTACCACAACCTGTCATGGGTTTGCGATAATAAAGCCTCAGGCAGGGGGAAAGTGACCCTCCTCCTGCCTGTTTGCCGGCGGCTGCCAAAACTCCCATTTCAGCAGCGATCTCCACCGGGATGGCCGCGGGAAGAAAAACCGGCCCCTTCCGGGGTCATCTTTGACGTCAACATCCCCGCAAGGGCATTGGGAAAGGGTGACAGGCAGTTTGTCAGGGGCGACCCATAAAAAAGTACTATACTGGTAGGGCCTGCCCTTCAAACAGAAAACCTGTTTTTTTTGGCGTTAAAAAAAAAAATAAAAAAAAGGGAAAAAAAAGTAAAAAAAAAAGGTTAAAAAAGTAAAAAAAAGAAAAACCCACAAACACAAAAAAAAAAAAAAACAAAATAAAACCGCCCTTTTCCCCCTTTTTACAAACCCCCAAATTTCCCCCCCCCAAAAAAACAAAAAAAAAAAAAATTTAAATACCCATTTTTGGGAATCGACGCGGCGAAAAGACCCTCCCCCTGTAAATAGGGTCACTTTAATTTTAAAAACCCGCATGGGAACCCTGTAAAAAAAATAAATAAAAAACAGTCACAAAAAGGGGGCCGTTTTTTTTTAAATCCCCACCCACAAAAAATGTAATAAAAAGCAAATCAAAAACTCACATAAACTCCCAAAGTTGAAACCAAATTTAAAAACGCCCCATTCATCCCGCAAAAAAAAATGTCCTTACACAGCCGTATAGGGAAAAAAAAAAAAATTTTAAGGCTCTCAAAAAACAGGATGAAAAAAAATATTTATATACTGTAAAACTCTGAAAAAAGCCGATTTTTTTTCAGCCCCAAAAAAAATGAGCTAAAAAACCCTCAAACCTGGGCTTATACTCGAGTCCTGTGGGCGCTGGGGGGCGCGATGGCCCGCGTCTAACGGGGACCTTCAGTTATATTCCCTTCCACCGGACGCATATGACTGAATGCCGTTTTACAGCGCACAGAATCCGGGCCTCCCGCGGGCCCCCCGGACACTTTTCCGGGGGACCCCTTCCCCCTAAAATGCGACTCCTCCGGGGGCGCATAAAAGTGAAGGATACCACTGCGGGGACAAGCGAGCGCTCCGGGGGGGGGCCCGCAGTGGACTCCGGGCGTCGGGCCGGGGCCCCCGCCCGCATTTTCCGGCAAGGAAAGCGTGGGGTCATCACGTGGTCCCGGGGCCCTTTATGACTTCCCCCCGCCTTTGCCGAAAGACCGAGGACGGGCGCGGCGGGGGGGGCCGGGACAGCGAGGAGGCGGAGGGGCCAGGAGACGAGGCAGGGGGGGCCCAGGAAAGTGATTGTTTTTAAATTTTTTTTTAAACTGCCTACCCCTGCCTACACTCCTATCCCTGCCTAAAAAGCGGTCCTATACCTGCCAACCACCCGGGTCCTATACCTCCCAACAGTTTCCAAAACCTCCCTTTTATCCCCTACAGCCGGCCCTAAAAAAGCTGCCTAAACCTGCCTCCCAAGCTGGCCCTATCCCTTTCCTACGCGGGCCCCCTATACCGGGCCCCAAAACCTCCCTACAGTTTGGCCCTAAAAATTTTCCTACGCGGGCCCATCCCTTTGCCAACACCCCCCCTATCCCTTTGCCTACAGCGCCTATCCCTGGCCCTAACCTGCCAACAGGGGCCCTAAACCCCTCAGCCCCCCAATCCCTGCCACACCCCTTCCCTATACCCCAAAGGGGCCATTAAGCCTAAAATACCTTCTAGGGGGCCCAAAATCCCTTTCCTATTACCTGGGGTAGGGAGGCCAAATACCTCCCTTTATTTTCTGCTTAGGGGGGAACATAAAACTGCCTTTTAACTCCCTATGGGGCCATATCCCGCCTATACCTGCAAAAAGGGGCCATAATCCGCCTAAAAATTCCCTTTTGGGGGACATTAAACTCCCTATATCTGCCTAAAAATTTTTTATTGGTTAACCATTTTTATTTTTAAAATTCACCAGACCACTGCATTTTCTACCCTAGGTTTTATACAAAAACCCAATAATTTTTTCCCCGTTTTTTGGGGCAAAAGTGGGTTTCCTCGGCTTTATCCCGGGGGTGGGTTTTATACTCGAGTATATAGGGTATAAAAAAAAGACAAACCGCTTCTCTTTTCGCTGTATAAGGTGCCAACTTAACAAACCCATCCCCAAAAAATCAAATTCCAAAATATGGAACCCCCAGGGCAACTAGTATAAAACAGGGAAAAAAACACACCTGTAAATAGTGCAACCCCCCCCCAGAAAATTCCACTGGATGCTCACATCAGCCAGGAACCTCGCACTAATCCATTTTTCTGTCCCCCTTCAATTTTCAGTGGTGGTTTTGGGTTCAAAAATAATATATAAAAAAACAAAATGTGTTGTTCACCGCAATACCGGGGGCCCCGGCACGGGCGGGATCCACACATACAGCAAAACCAACTAGATGTGCCCAACAAGGCTGTACTAACAAAGCCGAGCGGGCATACAAGACCTACCGTTTTCAAAGAATAACAAACCCCTTTAAGATCGCCGTAACCCGATTGACCCAAGAGAAAAATCAAACTTGTCAAAGAAAAGCGCGAAGGGAGCGCTTTTAAAAAAAAAAAAAAAAAAAACACTACTAGATTGCAGAAATTTTCTTGCACCCTTCCTTCCAAAAAAGGGATTTAAAACTGTAAAAAATTTTTTGTCCCCCGCAAAAATGATACCAAAAAAAACCCCAACTCATCCCACAAAAAACAAGCCCCAAAACACCGGCCCGTACCCCCGGAAAAATAAAAATTTTAATGACCCCCTCGACTTTTGGCGATGCAAAAAACGTTTTTTCCCCTTTTTGAATAAAAGTGTTTTTATTGTGTAAAACCCAAAAACCCCCCCCCCCCATTTTCATACCCCAATACTAAAAAAAAAACTAGGACCACCCTGTACCCAAAAATTTGGCACAGAACCCCCTCTAATAAAAACCATAAAAGGGGGGTTAAATTTCCAAAATGGGGCGACATCGGGAAAGGGTGGTAAATTTTTTTCTGGTACTTTTGGGGCCCTTTGCAATGCGACATGACCCCCCGAAATCCGCTTTTCCAAAAAAAAGCAAAATAACACCCCCTCCCTTGAAACGCCCGCCATGCCCCCCAAAAAACAGCATTTAAAAACCCCATGTGGGGTATTGCCGAATTTTGGGAAAAAATTTCCCTTAACAATTTTTGGGGTTTGATTTTTTTTGCAGGTTCCCTTTGGGAAAAAATTCCCAAAATTTTTCAGCTAAAATTTTGGCATTTTTTCCCCACCAAAACACAAAAATTTTTTTGGTGAAACACTTGGGGGGGGTTAAATAACTCACTACCCCCCTTGGATATTTTCCCTTTAAGGGGTTGTAGTTTTCCCAAAGGGGGCCCCTTTTTTAGGGGTGTTTATTACGTTTTAGCCCCTAGGGGTCCCCCAAAACCTGAAATGGCCCCCTAAACAAAATTGTAATGAAAATGAGACCCCAGAGTCCGGGGGTGCTCCTCCTATTCTGACTTGGGGTTGACCAAATACGCAAAAAAGGGCCCTTTGGGGAAAACTCTGAAAACCAAATCGGGGGAATAAAATTTTAAGTTGCTTTTCCCTGATCATACCCTCCCCCGAGTTCTTGTGAAAAAAGGCTGAAAATTGAAAATCGCAAAAAAAATTTAAATTTTTTAAATTTTAAACCCCACTTTGCAAAAATTTTCCCTGTGAAATACCTAAGGGGGCTAATAAATTTTCCTAAATGCTTTTTGAAAAACATTGGGGTTTGGGGGGGGTATTTTCCCTTAGATGGGGTCATTTTTTGGGGGTACCCTAACATACAGGCAATAAAAATCACATTAAAGTGGGACTGTTCCCTAAAAAAAATGAATTTAAATTTTCTTGAAATGTGAAAATTACTACAAATTTCAAACCCCCAATATCATAAATAAAAAAAAGACTTTTAAAAAAAAAAGATGGCACCCTAGAGAGGGCAAATTTGATTCTAACGAAGGGAATTCTTTTAAGAATTTCAGGAAAATTTCGGTTGGGGAACGAAGCCCGCAGTTTGGGGTACTTCGCGTAAACCGAAGTATCTTTTGATTGAAAAAAAGGCGCGATAAAAATGGCGTTACAGGGGGCAAAGCACTCTGGGGAAGAAGGGCATACCCTGAAAAAAAAAGGGTTCAAGAAGAAGCCAATCAGAACCGCGGGATTCTTGAGTCACCCCCCCCCAACTATAAAAGGGCCCGGGGGCGCGACGCGGGACCCCATCCCCCGTTTCCACTAAAACGTTTGGGGAAGGTGCCCGCGACGGGGCCTTGTAAACTCTACGGAAAAACTGATTTTTTATACGGGCTTTTTTTGGGGGGGGTTTTTCCTCAGTTTGTCTCAGAGACTGTTTTCTCTTAAACCGTTCTATTTCTGATTTTTGTGGGGAAATTGGAAACTGAAGTCCGTGTGCCCCAATCAGCTGCAAATACATTTTAATGTTTACTGCCAAAAGCACATTGAATACCCAAGGGATCTAAGCCTGTTCCTGTTGTTTTCCATTTAAAAGAAACAGCGTTTTTTTACAATACAAATACCACTTCAATTTTGGCTGCCCCAATTCTTTTGCACTTTTTTACACCCAAAGGGGTTAATTAACCGTTTTTCTGCTGTTGGGGCCCCACAAAAAGAAACCGTCTTTTTAAACTGCCAAAAAAAAATTTTTTCCACTGTAGCCAAATTTCCCCACAAGCAAAAGGTTAAATTTAAAAATTTTAAATTCCTTTTTTGTGTAGCTAAATTCACACCTTTGTAACACGCTAAAAAAGCCGTAGTTTGTGTTTGCCCAATTTTTTGGGGCGAAATTTTAAACCATCCAGGGTTAATTAAGCCCTTGTTTTTTTTGCTTTTGGTGACTAAAAAAACCGTCTTTCACCGCCAAAAAATAAATTTTTCCTGTACCTAATTCCAAGCGAAGGTTAAAATTTCAATTTTTTCTCCCTTTTCGTGTACCCAGAAAACACGCCCCTTTTAAAAAAATACAAAGCCGTTAAATTTTGGTTGCTCCAATCGTTTGGCGCAATTTACCTCCAGGGGGTTTTAAATTTAAACGTTTTTCTGCAGTTTGAAACCCAGAAATTTAAAAAATTTTGGGTTTTTTACCGCCCCAGAAAAAAATTTTTGTTAAACAAATTCATACCGAAAGGGTTAAAAAAAAACCCTGTTTTGTGCTTTTATATTCATTTAAAAAACACAAGTTTTTTAAAAGGCACATACAAGTCAATTTTCCCCGCCCAAAAATTTTGAGGGGCAATTCATAACCCCAAAAAATTCCCAAGTGTCCCCCCGTGGGGTTTAATTTTGGGGTCAAAAAACAGGGGGTGTATTTATCATAAAACAATATCTTTTTCAAACAGTGTCCCGTACATTTTAAAAACAAAAAATATGTCCCCGACAGAGAGGGGGCAGGCTCTTCACCTGCGATTTGGGAGAGGCACAAAAATTCCCGGTCCAGGGCGGGAGGGACAGCAATGGGACGTTTGCAACCCGGGGGCACTTTTTGAGGCCACAAATGCCGCTGTCAAACTAGCGGCCGTGGGCTGACTTTTGCAACCCAAAGGGGTTTTTGAATTGGTTTTAACCCAGTTTTATCCCCCTTCCCCCCAGATGACATTTGACAACCCCACCAAAATCGGTGGGAAACAATTTAAAACCCCCCTTAGTTGGGAAAGGGGCCCGGGGGCGGGTCAACGGGCCCCCCCCCGCCTCAAACCCGCCTCGTCCCCTCCGGTTTCCCCCAAACCAGAGTCAAATATGGGTCTGGGGTTTAGCGCCACTATATAGGCCCAATGAAAAATTTGAAAGGGGGGCAGTCAGCAGCTACTTGGCAGGGGGAAGAAATGGGGGCCAAAATCCCCCCGCTTCTTGCATAAAAGGCCCGGGGAAAGGGATAGAAAGTGGAGAGTGGCAAAGGGAAAGGGCACTTTGGAGGGGGCAGCCCTGCTCCAAAACGGGGATGAAGGGCCAAACAGTGACGATGAAACACAAATTGATGATGATGTTAAAACCGACCGCACTTGGAGCCGGTGGGGGCAAGGCTTCATCAAACTCAGGAGAAGAGGGGCCGTCCCGCCCTTTCCCCGTCGGCACGGGGCAGCCAGCAAGGGGTATTTGGTCGGGAGTCAGCAAGGGAAACAGCAGGTGAGGCGGGAGCCAAGCGCCACGGGGGAAAAAAACCCCTTCGCATTTCCAAAAAAGTAAACGGCACAGGGGGTTTAGCGAGCACACGGGAGTAGTCCCCTCCGTGCGGGGGCGTTGGCGGTAAAAAACCAAAACTCCCGGCAAATGTGGCAGTTCTTTGCTAAACACCGGAGGGGCCGAATATGGGGAAAATGTAGAATCTTGGGGGGCAGAAAGTGCGCGGGGCCAGGAGCTAGCCTTTGGGACCACGGCCCCCGCGCAACCCCATGCAGCGTCACCATCCGGTGGGCCGGGGGAAAAAATGGCCCCGATTTTGTTGGGGCCCCCCCCTGCCGCCCAGCAACAGCAGCCAGCGCCCAGTGGCCCCAAGGGCCAAAAGCAGCCAGTCAAGGCTCCCCCCCACCTCTGCAGAAAAGGGGGGCTGTTTCTCTTTTAAAATCATCTCCTGGTCCAGATGCTCCTGCTTTCCCCACTACTCATGGCCCGGGGAAAACAGTCGTTTCAGCGAGGGCCCCATTGCAAAGAGCCCCCCAACATAAGCTCCAACCAAACCTAAAGGGCAGCAGCTGACCCGGCTCCTGTTCCCCAAATTGTTGGTACTGGCATTTCCCCCCCTTTTCCCAAAAGGTTTGGGCTCTTACCGTTCAGAGAACTAATGCTTTTTTCCAAGCCGAATTGGGGAATTTTCCCAAACGTAATTTATTTTTTCCCCAAAAAGGGAGTTTCCACCCCTTCAAAAAATATGTAGAACAAAGGTGGGCAGTCCTTGAAACTTAAACGGTTTGGTTTTCAAGGTGCAACGGGTGCGCGGGCGCTGGGGCTGTAAATAAAGGTCCCGGGCCATACATGTTTCCCTTTTCGGCCCACTGGGGGAATGTGCTTCCCCCCCCAGTCCACCAACAACTTGGCCCGGAAACGGGGCCCTTTTTTTTCCCCCAAATTTCAAAACTTCGCCCTGCGCCAATGTCCCCCTCCTCCTCCTCCTCCTCCCCCACCACCACCTCAAACCCCCACAATTCCCGCTCCATTTATAAACCCCAAGTGTAGGCAAAAGCGGGGTCACGCCTTTTTAAAACCTGGCTTGGGCCCCAACCCAAAAAGTCACACAGGGGGGGAACGCTCCGCGTCATGCAGCAAAAAAATCGATGTGTGGCTTTCCCGCGCCCAACTGCAAACCGAAAACCCGGTGACGGCCCCTGGGGTAACATGTGTCCGGGGCTGCCCCCCGAGGGGGGATGGTCCCCTGCGCCCTGGGTTGGCGCGTGTTCAATCTGGTTGTGAAAAGGTTTCTGGGAAAAAAAAAAATCCTTTCCCCAAACCGATCTTTCAGGGAAAATTCTTGGAAAAAAAAAAGGCCCCAGAAACTGTGGGGAGGCACTTCATACCCCCTTTCCCACAAAGCCAAAAACAAACCCCCCTCAGTTTCAGCGGGAGAACAGCCTCCCCCAACCACCCCTGAAATGCGATGTTTTTCCCCCCGTTTTGGGAAATTTCCCGCCCCGCACATTTGGACCGACCGAATGAACAGAGAAAGGCCCCTTAACGATTTTTTGATGATCCAGGCGGACAGGATACCCCCTGTGTAAAATTTTATGGGGCAGCCAGTGGCCCGCTCAAACGTTTTTAAACCCCCGTTTTGTTAGGCCAATTTGAGGAAGGGCCAAAGTTTTTTTGTCATCACCAGGCCGCGGGAAAGAAAAACGTCATTCCCCCCTGGGTTCATGGCCCTGGAACAATCTGAAAAAACTGTCCCGGGGCAGGGGACTGGGGGACGTTTGGGGAAAACATCCCGGCCACAAAGAAATTTCCCGGTGGGGACTGAAATAGGGAAAGGGGGAAGAGGACATTGGAGCAGAAGCAATTGCCGGTGAAATTTAGTGGATTTTCCAAACCCTGACAAAAGAGGGAGGACAGCTGGAGGAGGTAGATGGAATTTAGGCGAGCAGATTTACCCGCAAGCACCGTGGCAGTAAACCCGAGAGATGGAGGCCGGGAGTCCCCGGGGTCCCTTGTTTGGGAGTGGCCCGCAGCATGCGATTTTCCTGGCTAATGGGCAGCCAATAGTCCGCATCCGGCAGAAAGGGATGACTTCCCTCTCCCCCCCCAAATTTCCCCCGCTAAAACCCGGGCCCAAAAAGGGGGGCCTTTTCCCACTATTGAGAGGAGAATCTCAAATACAAAGGGGAAAAACCTCCTAATCATTTGGGCCGGGTGCCCAAGTGGGGGCAACTCCCTCCTCTTACAGGTCTGACCGGGGGGGTTTTTCAGCGGGTCCCCGGAACTCCGCGGCTTTCTTTTGGGGGGGTGTGGTTCGGGGCAAGTACCAGCCCAACAGCAACAACCTTAAAATCTTGGGGTCACTGATGAAACAGCTTTTCCCTTTCCCCCCGCCTTGAGGGGGGCAGTCGCCAGCCCCCAGCACAAGGGCCGTGGGGCAACCCGGGAACCCCCAGGGTGGCCCCCCCACTTGGACACACTCTTCCACCCCCCGGAAAAAAGATTCCCCCGGGGCACTTTGGGCCCGCCAAACTGGAAGTTGGGGGCCGCAACTTTTCCGAGTTTTTCAGTGGGGGAAGCTGTCCTGCCCGGGCCCGAAATGGGCATCAGAGCAGGTTTCATGCGGCCGGGGCCATCGTTAACCCCCAAGGAGAACTCGCTTGTCCACGGGGAAAAATGGAACGACTGACCTTTTTCCCAAAATGAATCAGGGGGTGGTTTGGGCCCGGATTTTTCCCCCACACCCAAAAGCCCTTTGGCGCAACACATCAGCCATAAAAGCCTCCCCCCAAACTTGAGAAAAAGATCTGGGTTTAAACTACCTGCCCCACACCCATTCGAAGCGCCAACCCCCCCCTGAAAAGCCACAATCTGCGAAAATTTCTAACCCCGACTGCCACCAAACCCTTTTTCCAAAGGGCCCGGGAATGCCCCACCACCCCCAACACTCTTTAAAGTGCCACGCGGGCCTCATGCTTTCTGTAAGTTGCTGGGGCCATGACAACCCCACTGTGTCATTGTGCCACTCTTGGGCCTCAAAGCTGTTTTCTCCTTGCCGCTCTCACCCCCCACCCCTCTGTCATTTTGGGGCCACTTTTTTGGCCTACCCCAGTTTTTTCCACCCCCAGAATTTTCATTGTGCCACCTTTGCTGACCTCAAAGCGCTGCCGGCCCCTCCCCCCTCCACTCCTGTCCCCTTTGGGCCCTCGTGGCCTACAAATGTTTTTTCCACCTCCAGAATGTCATTGGGGCCACTTTCTGACCTCATGCTTCGCTGCCGTGACCCACACACTCTGTCATTGTGCCACTGGGCCCCCACCTTCCCTGCTGTGCGTTGGGTGCTTCGTGGAAAACCAAAACACTGTTCATTGTCCCACTCTTTTGGCCTTTCTCCCGTTTTTGCCACCCTCCCGAAAATTTATTGTGCCACTGTCCCTGCCTCATCTGGGTGCTGTGGCTGCTGCCCTGACCTAACAAATGTGTCCATTGTGCCACGTCTGACCTCACTGCGGGGTGGCGCTGCCGTCACCTACGACCTCTGTCATTGTGCCACGGGCTGACCCATGCGCTGCTGTGGCTGATGCCGGACCTACACAACCTTTTTCATTGGGGCCCCCTGTGGGCCCCTCCTTTTTTTGCCCCTCTAGAATTTTCCCTTTGTGCCACGTCCGACCTTTATGCTGGCTGCGCTGTTTAAGCCGTCCAAAAACCACACTGTGTCATTGTGCCACCTGTGGCCTACCCCCTTTTTTTTCCAACCTCTAAAAATTTTCCCCTTGTGCCACTGTCTGACCTCATGCTGCGCGCTGTTGATTTCCCTTCAAATCCACCCCGGGGTCATTTTTTTCCACCTGTGGCCTACTCCCCGCTTTTTTCCCCCCTCCAGAAAGTGATTGTGGCCCCGTCTGACCTCATGCTGCTGCTGTGGCTGCTGCTGTACCTAACAAAATGTGTCATTTTGCCACCTGTGGCCTATTCCTTTTTTTTTCCATCTCCAGAATGTCATTGTGCCACTGTCTGACCTCTGCTGCTGCCAAAGGTCACCTCCACTCTTTCATTTGCCCAATCCCGTGGCCCACCCCGTTTTTGCCACCCCCCAGAATGGGGCATTGTGGGCCCCTGTCTGACCTCCTGCTGCCCCCGGGCCCTCACCTCCACCCCCTCTGCAAAGGGCCCCCTGTGGCCTTTCTACTGTTTTGGCCAAACCCCCCCCAGAATGTCATTGTGGGCCCCTTTCTGACCTTTATTCTGCTGCTGCCGTGAAACCCACACCCCTCTTCATTGGCCACTGGCTGACCCCCAAGCGGGTGCTGTGGGGCTTTCCGGACCCACACACTGTCCAAATTGGGCCCCCCCTGTTTGGGCCCAAATCCCCTTTTTTTCCCCCCTCCAAAAATGTTCCCTTGTGCCCTGTCCCCACCTCATGCTGCCCGCTTTTTTGCTGCCGTGACCTACACACTGGGGTCCCTTTTTGCCATGTCCCGACCTCATGCTGGGTCTGTTGGGTGCTGCCGTCACCTAAAACACTCTGTCATTGTGGGCCCCTGTCTAAACCCCATGCTGCTGCTGTTTGGGGGATGCCGTGACCTACACACTGTGTCATTGGTGGGCCCCCCTGTTGGGCCCACCTCCTTTTTTTCCCCCTTAATGGCATTGTTCCACTGTCCCGACCTCATGCTGCTCTGCTGGTTGATCCGGCAACCCACACTGTTCCCTTTTGCCAAATCTTTGGGGCCCACCCCCCGTTTTTTTCCACCTCCGAAAGTCATTGTGCCATGTCCCGACCTCATGCGCTGTGGCCCGCCACCCGTTCACCCCCCACACTCTTTTCACTGATGCCCGCCCCTGACCCTCGCTTGTTTTTTCCACTTCCCCGGGCCCTGATTTTATCAGGCCCACATTCCCCCCCTTTAGTTTTTTGGGCCGTTTTGCCCTCTTAATTTCCCAAAGGGGAAATTTTTGAGTGAAGCGATTCAAGGGGCGGCGTAGTCCTGTGCTTTTCATACACAACCTTGTATGAAGACCAAACCCAAACTCCCTCGCATATTTAACATGGCACAACTTTTTACAGCCCCCCTGCAGGCCCCTGTGCAGCCTGGAAATAGCCTTTTTTTAATGTGGGTTCAAACCCAAAAAATTATTACCGAAAAAATTTTTGAAGTTTGAAAATGGTAAATTTTTCTAATTTTTCACGATGCTTTGATATTTTTCACAAATAAACAAGGACTTTTCAGACCAAAAATTCTTACTATCTTAAAGCACAGTGTGTCACGAGAAAACATTATCTGAATCACATGGATAAGTTAAGGTGTCAAAAAGTTATTCTCACATTAAGTGATACATGGCAGATTTAAAAATGGGGCTCTGTCAGAGAGGCCAAAACTGGCTCCGGCGGTAAGGGGTTAATCTTCTTAAAGGGAATCTGTCATCAAATTATTATTTTTTTATTGATGAAATATTGTGTGTTAATTTTTGTTAAAAATTTTAGTATATTTTTTCTTTTATTCAATTTGTGGTAAATATTAAAAAATGCATAATGATTTTCAAAATTTACCACTCTTAGCCAACAGAGGGAGCACATCCAAGAAAAAAAAGAGTTTGTCTTATGTACAAAGAGCATGTAACACAACACTGCTATAAATGTGGGCTGGTCTGGTGGTGACCTCACATGCCTCCACCTCCCCTGTGTGAATAAGGAGGGGGAGGTGGATTGTAGACTCTCTAGAATATCCATTTTCTTGGTGACTGAGGAAACCATACAGAGCTGCTGTGTATCCATAGCTGAAAAAGGAATAATCAGAGTGAAATTGTGATTACATTTAGGGGATGTTCACTCGGCGTCTTTGACTCCGTGTTACATACGCTTTTGGATATGTGTTTGGGTCCGTCTGTCAGTGCCCAAACGGACCTAAACACGCATCGAATAAATAGCAGTGTGATTATACATTGCAGTTTATTACAAACACGCATCGGCGTTCAGACGAGTGATCTCTGATGTGCGTCTCACTGTATCTTTCGGATCCCTTCCATGAAGTGACATATCAATTCTTGGTCCAAAAGACACAGCAGGAGCCCTATGTAAAACTATAGGGTGCGATCCTGCTGCAGCCCACACGGATCCAAACACTCAGCACTTTTCGGACTCAACACGGATCCAAAAGCGGATCCAAAGACGCCGTGTGCACATACCCTTACTCTATTTCACTATGGATATGCGGAAGGAACGCCACAGTATATCTGCATCCATGCTCACAGGTATCCACAGGTGGCCAAGGTCCATAAACCCTAAGAACTATTATTCGTCTAGTTCACATGTGAACATTAGGCTGTGTCTACCCTGCAGTGGACAAAAAAACACCTGAAAACCAAATCCTAAAAACCTTCATAAAACTGAGTTTTTGTTCCCTGACGGTCAAAAGCTGTTGAAAAAAACGTCCATTTTATGGCGCGTTTTTTGCTTGTCTTCAAGTCTAGTATTTAATGTCTGCATAAATCAAACCATTGGGTGTGACTCCGCCGTACCGAAGGGGAGGGTATGCACATTATGGCATTTCTGGCTCCGGGTTGGATCAGAACAACTGGTCCAAAAACACTGCAACAATCAGATCTAAAATAGATCCAACATGTATCCAGCATGCAGTTGTGTGTTTGGATACGAGTTGGATGCAGCAGGTTCACTCCCTATAGTTTTAAATTGGGCTCCTGCTGCGTCTTTCGGATCAAGAATCGATGTCAATTCGTGGAACGGATCCAAAAGATGGATCCGAAAGAAGCAATGAGACACGCATCAGAGATCACTCGTCTGAACACTGATACTTATATCATATTAAGAGCAATGTAAATCACACTGTTATTTCTTAGATACGCGTTTGAGTCCGACAGAATCCGATTTTAGCATCAAAATCCGCAGCAAAATGGATTTTAGCGTCAAAATCCACAGCAAAACGGATTTTAGCGTCAAAATTCGCTACGAAACGGATTTTAGCATCAAAATCCGCAAAGAACCGGATTTTAGCATCAAAATCCGCAAAGAACCGGATTTTAGCGACAAAAACCGCAAAGGACCGGATTTTAGCGTCAAAATCCGCCGCCCAGAAATGGAGTCTGGCATCAAAATCCGCCGCCGAGAAACGGAATCTGGCGTCAAAATCCGCCGCCCAGCAACAGAGTCTGGCGTCAAAATCCGCCGCCCAGAAACGGAGTCTGGCGTCAAAATCCACCGCCCAGAAACGGAGTCTGGCGTCAAAATCCGCCGCCCAGAAACGGAGTCTAGCGTCAAAATCCACCACCCAGAAACAAAGTCTGGCGTCAAAATCCGCCGCCCAGAAACGAAGTCTGGCGTCAAAATCCGCCGCCCAGAAACGGAGTCTGGCTTCAAAATCCGCCGCCCAGCAACGGAGTCTGGCTTCAAAATCCGCCGCCCAGGCGTAAAGAATCGAATTTTCAGGATCAGAAGCGAGAGAACTTTATTAGCACCAAAATCCATAAAGAAAAGGATTTTAGCGCCAAAATCCATAAAGAAAAGGATTTTAGCGCCAAAATCCATAAAGAAAAGGATTTTTTTGTGTCAGAAGCGAGAGAATTTTATTAGTGTCAAAATCTGTAAATAAAAGGATTTTAGCGCAAAAATCCGTTAAAAAAATATATTCTTACGCCAAAGCATTTTTTACGTCAGAAGCAAGAGAACTAAAATTAGCAGAAAAATCTTGAATTGCGCAAAAATCGTCAGTGACAAAAGCACGATCACTTTATTAGGAACGAGGACACGTCGCACACCTGTCAGCCTCTTCTCTGGCAGCCTTGCTGAGCAGACATTCAGTAGCTGCTCCTCTGGGCTCCACAGCCATGGTTCCCTGCTCCCTCCAGACAATAGAGCAGAGCTGAGCTCACAGCAGGGGGGCTGGGAGGGATCTCACTGAAGTTAACCAGACTGGAATCATCTGAAGCCTACCTGTGTTTACTTTATGGCAGCTTCCTGTGTGTCTTGCAATTCACACAGCAGAGAACTATGTCTGAAGGGGGGCAGGGCTCACACACAGGAATCTGTATAACTTTCTTTACAGGCTCACAATTAAAATTAAAGCAACTGTGAATAAAAAGATGATAGAAAACACACACATTACTGCAAAAAAAAAAAAAATTGCGACACAATCCCTTTAAGATGGAGCTGCACTTCATCCTGGGTTATACAAGAAACATTTAAGTTGGCATTTACCTCATCCCTCTGCTCATCAATAGGAAGGTCATTTTCCTCTGTAAAATAGTGGAGAAAAAATTGTTTCATAGGTTTGCTTTCTTCTCATTGCCCTCCACAATATCTCCCTCCCTACTTTTCGAGGGCCAACATTTTCTGTTTTTATCTTTTTACTATTTATAAAGTTAAAATATATTTTGGGGTTGGTTTTACTTTCTATGGCAATATGTCTTTCTGTCTCCAGCTTTGCTGCCTTTATCATTATTTTATTTTTTTCCTTATAGCTTTTTAGTGCCTCTTCACTGCCCTCATGTTTTAGTAGTTGAAACGCTTTATTTATTTTTTATTGCATAATTTATATCTCTGATCCAGATTGAGTTTTTCCTGTTTCTAATTATTTTATTACCGTAAGGTATGTACCTCTCACTGTGGGCACCTAAGATATTTTTAAAGAACTCCCATTTATTTGTTCTGCTATTTTTAAACACCTTGTCCCAGTCAATACGCTTTAGAGCCTCTCTAAGCAGCATAAAATTAGCCTTCCTAAAATTCAGTGTTTTTGTGGCTCCTTTACAAAACTCTATTGAAGGATAAATGGAAATGTATTATATTTCGAGATGGGCGAATTTCTCAAAAATTCATTTCGTCGACTTCGCCGAATTTTCCGACAAAATTTGTTTCGGTCCGAATTACTTCGGGACGAATCACGTTAAAAAAAACAGCTATTTCCAGGCTGCACAGAGCCTACAGGGTGCTGTAGAATGTTGTGCCATGCTTAAAGAGTACCTATCACCTTCAGACAAGCCTCATGAAGTAACAGAAGACTAAAATACAAACACTTTCTCAAATAAGCTTCATTAAGAATACCAAAGCTTTTCACCAGTAATTCAGTTTTTAAAAAAGCGCTGGCCCTTTAAGACAGCTCTAAAGTCGGGCCAAGTCGGCACATGACAGCTTGATGGATGATTGTGATGACAGTTGTAGGTTCCTGAGCTGGGAGAGTCCACTGTGCAGGGGGGAGCCTGTAAATCTTCATCATGTGCACACCAGCAGCAGTGTGATATAGATGCCTGTGTGCTATGGAGGAGGAGGCTGAAGTAACAGGTAAACTCTGTCACACTGTTTCCTTAGGCTATGTCTACGCTGCACAGAAAAATGTCCGTTTTTTCAGCGTTTTTCAATTTCTAAAAAAACTGAAAAAACTACCGAAATCAGCTCCCATAGACTTCTAATGTAAAAACGTCCTGCTGTCTACGCTGAGCTTTTTTCTGCTCGTTTTTTTTATTGCTCGTCTTTTGCAACATGTTCTAAAAAACGCCAGAGCAGAGCAATTTTTCACTGGAAACCCATCCAGGAGACCCAAGTCCTACCTATAGTGGGTGTTGGCAAAGGTTATACCTTATTAAAACTGCATACAAGTGTCCGATGTGTCCTTTATTGTACCTTCTGTAATAAAATGATCATGCTTTGCTCGCTAACCATTTTTTGCACAATTCCAGATTTTTCCGCTAAAAATACGTTTTTCACGGATTTTTGTACTAAAATCCTTTTCTTAACAGATTTTTGCGCTAATAAAGTTCTCTCGCTTTTGACGCTAAAAATACTATTTTTTAATGGATTTTAGCACAAGAATTAGTTTTTTCCTACGGATTTTGACGCTAATAAAGTTACCTCGCTTCTGACGCTAAAGATACGGGTTTTTTTTATGGATTTTGTCGCTAAAATACGTTTTTTTACGGATTTTGCCGATATTGAAGTTCTCTCGCTTTTGTCGCTAAAAATAAGTTTTTTATGGTTTTTGGCGCTAAAATACGTTTTTTTGCAGATTTTGACTCTAAAATGCTTTTTTTAAATGGATTTTGGCGCTATTAAAGTTATGTCACTTTTGTTGTTATAGATTTTTTTTACGTTTTTTGGCGCTAAAATATGTTTTTTTACGGATTTTGACACTATAATACTTTTTTTTTACAGATTTTTGGCACTAAAATACATTTTTACGTTTTTTGGCGCTAAAATATGTTTTTTTACGGATTTTGACACTATAATACTTTTTATTGATTTTGGCACTATTAAAGATATCTCGCTATTGTCGCTAAAAATAGGGGTTTTTTTTACTTTTTTGGCACACTAAAAATACTTTTTTAATTGGATTTTGACACAAAAATACGTTTTTTCACAGATTTTGGCGCTAAAATCCTTTTCTTAACAGATTTTTGCGCCATTAAAGTTATCTTGCTTCTGATGCCAAAAATAAGTTTTTTTACGGATTTTGGCGCAAGAATAAGGTTTTTTATGGATTTTGACGCTAATAAAGTTACCTTGCTTCTGAAGCTAAACATAGGTTTTTTTTATAGTTTTTGGCGCCAAAATACTTTTTTTACGGATTTTGACTCTAAAATGCTTTTTTTTATGGATTTTAACGCTATTACAGTTATCTCACTTTTGTTGCTAAAAATAGGGGTTTTTTTTACGTTTTTTAGCGCTAAAATACATTTTTACGGATTTTAACAGTATACTTTTTTTTACAGATTTTGACGCTATTAAATTTATCTTGCTTTTGTTGGCAAAAATATGCTTTTTTACGAATTTTCGCGCTATTAAAGTTATCTCGCTTCTGACGCTAAAGATACGGGTTTTTTTTATGGATTTTGTCGCTAAAATACGTTTTTTTACGGATTTTGCCGATATTGAAGTTTCTCTCGCTTTTGTCGCTAAAAATAAGTTTTTTACGGTTTTTGACCCTAAAATACGTTTTTTTTGCAGTTTTTGACTCTAAAATGCTTTTTTTAAATGGATTTTGGCGCTATTAAAGTTATCTCCCTTTTGTCGTTATAAATGTTTTTTTAAGTTTTTTGGCACTAAAATATGTTTTTTACGGATTTTGACACTAAAATACTTTTTTTTACAGATTTTGGCACTAAAATACATTTTTACATTTTTTGGCGCTAAAATATGTTTTTTACGGGTTTTGACACTAAAACACTTTTATTTATGGATTTTGGCACTATTAAAGATATCTCGCTATTGTCGCTAAAAATAGGGGTTTTTTTTACCTTTTTGGCACTAAAATACTTTTTTAATGGATTTTGACACAAAAATACGTTTTTTCACAGATTTTGGCGCTAAAATCCTTTTCTTAACAGATTTTTGCGCCATTAAAGTTATCTTGCTTCTGATGCCAAAAATATGTTTTTTTTTTACGGATTTTGGCGCAAGAATAAGGTTTTTTATGGATTTTGACGCTAATAAAGTTATCTTGCTTCTGACACTAAACATAGTTTTTTTTTATATTTTTTTGGTGCTAAAATACTTTTTTTTACGGATTTTGACTCTAAAATGCTTTTTTTTATGGATTTTAACGCTATTACAGTTATCTCACTTTTGTTGCTAAAAATAGGGGTTTTTTTACGTTTTTTAGCGCTAAAATACATTTTTACGGATTTTAACAGTATACTTTTTTTTACAGATTTTGACGCTATTAAATTTATCTTGCTTTTGTTGGCAAAAATATGCTTTTTTACTAATTTTCGCGCTATTAAAGTTATCTCGCTTTTGTCGCTAAAAATCCATTTTTCTTACAGAGTTTGGAGATAAATTTATTAGTGCCAAAATCCGTGAAAAGCCGGATTTTTATCAGCAAATGCGAGATAACATTAGTAGCGCCAAAATCCATAACAATATGGACTTTAGCGTCAAAATACGTAAAAAAAAGAATTTTAGCGACAAAAGCGAGATAACTTAAATATCGCCAAATTCCATAAAAAAGTATTTTAGCGCCAAAAGCCATACAAAAACGTATTTTTAGTAACCAAAGTGATATAACTTTAATCTTGCCAAAATCCGTAAAAAAGTATTTTGGCGGCAAAATCCGTAATAAAAAGTATTTTTAGCAACAAAACCGAGATAACTCTATTAGCGCCAAAATCCGTAAAAAAAAGTATTATAGTGGAAAAATCCGTAAAAAAAAGTATTATAGCGCCAAAATCGGTAAGAGAACTGATTTTTAGCGGCAAAAGCGACATAACTTTATTAGTGCCAAAACCCGTAAAAAAAAGGGATTTTTAGCACCAAAATCAGTAAAAAAAAAAGGAACTTTAGGGCCAAAATCTGTAAAAAAAACCCTTATTTTTGTCTACCAAAGAAAGATAAATTTACTGGCCCAAAACCGTAAAAGACTACAGATTACATATAGATGCAATCATGTTTTTTCCCATCCACTTTTGTAGGGTGGAGTTACATCCAATGGCTTAATTTTCAGACAAAAAAACCAATTTGAGACAAGCAAAAAAATGGGGGAAAAAAAAACGTCCAAAAAACCATATGTGCAATAACGGCCTTTTTTTAGCTGCTTTTGATAGACTGGGACGAAAACTCATTTTTTAATATTTGGTTTTGCGGTCGTTTTTTTTTCCACTGCGTGTAGACATACCCTTTATGTGCGTCCCTGCGTATGTATTAGTGAGACTCAGAGCCCTATACAACACTATCCCCGCAGCCCCCCCTGCACAGTTGGTATTTTCCCAACAGTTTGAAAAGTCTCCGGGTTACAAAGTAAAAGAAAACCTTTTTCCCTGAAAAAACTGAGGGAAACCTCTGATTGCTAATGACATGTATTTGGAAAAGCCCCTTATTTTTTCATCTCTATCAATTTTAGGTATTTGTTGAGGTGATAGGTATCTTTAAATATGCAGGGGGAGCGGGTTTGGGTCTTCATCAATGTTGTGTTTTAGAATGACAGCATTGACTCCCCGGGCCGCTCTTAAAAAGCTTCACTAAAAAATTCCCCCGGGGATTAAGAGGGCAAAAAATGAGCAAAAATGAAGCGTAATGTAGCCTGAAAAAGTCATGGGAGCGCCACTGGAAAAAAAAAAGCTGAGGGGTCAGGTGGCAACATCAGTGACAGAGTGTGGGTGACGGCAGCAGCCCGCGATGAGTCAGAGAGTGGGACAATGACATTCTGGGGGTGGCAAAAACAGGAGATGCCCCAAGTGCCAATGACAGAGTGTGGAGGGCATGGAGGAGCAACACAGCGCTTTAGATCAGCAGTGGAACAATGACAGGTGTGTGGGCACGGCAGCACCCCAGCAGCACAGAGTTCAGAAGTCACAATGAAATTTTGAGGGGGCAAAAAAAAGGAAATAGGCCAAAGATGGGAAATGACAAGAGGGAGGACGGCAAAAGCAACAGCTGAGGCAAGATTGGGACAATGACGGGGTTTTGGAGGGTGACCCCACACAACAAAACAGCACAATGAGGTCAAAAAGTGGGACAATGACACATGCGGAGGTCCGGGGACCGCACATGAGGCATAGAGTGTCAAATGACAGAGTTTGGGAGGTGGGTGGGAATACCAGTCACTGGTAAAGGAAGGGGTAGGCAGATGGGGGAAAACCCCAGTGTGGGCATCAGGGGGTGGGGGGCATCAAAAGTGGTGAGGCAGTAGTTTGAACCCCGATCATTTTTCAAAATTTGGTGAGGGGGTCAGGCTATTTTGACGAAAGGCATTGGTGTGGGAAATCCGGTGATCCATTCCTGATTCATCATGACAAAGGTCGTCGTCCCTTTCCCTGGACAAACAGGTTCCCCTTGGGGGAAAAGGGCCCCCGCCGCCGAACACCGCTTGATGCCACATTACTGGCCGGGGAAAGGACCTTTTCCCCCCGCAAACTCGACAAATTGAGGCAACATCCAGGGGCTGCCCAGTAGTCCACGGGGTCTTAACTGGGGGGGCAGAGTGCTTTCCCAGTAGGCCACCACCTGTTGGTTCAGGGCTGCTCCAGGTCCTGCTGCTGACTGTGCGACTGCCCTCCTCACTAGGGGGGTGAAGGAAGCTGCTCATCAGTGATCCAGACTTAGGTTGCTGCTGATGGAGCTGGTACTGCTCCGTCGCCCCCGCCGTCCCGCAGCCGCCGCGGCTAGTAGTACATGAGCGCTGAGGAACCCCCGGTCAGACATGTCAGAGGCGGGACAATGCCGCACATAGGCAGCGGCCAACTGACTACGGAGGATTTCTCTATAGTATTTGAGTTTGTCCTCCCTCTCAGCAGCTGAAAAAAAGGCTCCCATTTTGGACCGGTAGCGAGGGTCCAATAGGGTGGAGAGCCAGAAGTCATCCCTCTGCCGGATGCTGACTATTCGGCTGTCACTAGCCAGGCAAATCAACATGCTGCGGGCCATCTGCACAAGTGACTCCGAGGGACTCCCGGCCTCCATCTCCACTGTATAATGCCATGGTGCTTGCGGGTCATCTGCCTCATCTTCCTCATCTCCATCTACCTCCTCCAGCTGCTCCTGCTCCTCCTCTCCTGTCACCTGGGTAGAAAATCCACTCATTTCACCGGACAATGCTTCTGCTCCAATGTCCTCCTCCTCCTCCTCCAGTTCAGTCCCCGCCGGACTCATGTGGCCGCGAGATGTAGTCGCCACGTCTCCAGTCCCCTGCCCAGATAGATTTTTCAGCATCTATTCCAGGACATGAAGCAGTGGAATGACGTTATTCATCCCGTAGTCCTGGCAACTGACAAATAACGTGTCTCCTCGAATGGCCTCAGCAAATGGCAGGTGTCACGCATGAGCTGCCACTGGCTGAGATCAAAGTTACACAGGGGAGTACTCCTGTCCGCCTGGATCATCAAAAAATCGTTAATGGCCTTTCTCTGTTCATACAGTCGTCCAACATGTGCAGGCTGGAATTCCAACGGGTGGAAACATTCGCATATCAGACGTGTGTTTGGGGGAGGCCGTTCTGAGGGGGAGGCTCTAGGAGGGTGTTTCTGGCTTTGTAGGAATGGATGAAGTGCATGCACAGTTTCCTGGCCATTTTCAGAATCTTCTGAAGATCGGTGGAAGACTTAGGAAACCTTTTCGCAACCAGATTGAACATCGTGCGCCATGCAGGGCGCATGGACCATCCCTCCTCGGTGCAGCGCGGACACCATGTTCCTCCATTGTCCTCACCATGGTTCCAATTTGCAGTTGGGGGCGGAGAAAGCCACACAATCGTTTTTTGCGCATGAAAGCAGTTCCTCCCCGTGTGACTTCGTTGCCGAGGCAAGCCAGTGTAGAAAAATGCGGACACCGCTTTGCCTACACAGTGGTAATGGAGCTACTTTGGAGGTGAGATGTGTGGTGGTGGAGGAGGCGGGAAATTTGGGGCAGAACTAGTTTGGGGCAACTTGGGGGAAAAGCGGGGGTCTCCTGTCCAAGTTGGGGTGGCTGGGAGGAAGCACTTTTCACCCAGTGGGCGTAAAGGACATGTACTGGCCCTGTCCGTAGTTACAGCTCCACACGTCCGCGCAGCCGTGCCACCTTGGAACAAACCGATAAGCTAAAGGGACTGGCCCTCTTCGTTCTACATATTTTTGAAGGTTTGGTACTGCCTTTTTGGAAAAAAAATTACGGGCTTGGAACTCTCCAACCTCGGCTCGGCACAGGCCATTAATTCTCTGAACGGTGCAGAGTCCACCATTTGGAAAGGGAGGGACTGCAGTACCAATAACTTGGACAGGAGCACGGTCAGCTTCTGCACCTTAGGAGGGTTTGGACGCATACTGTTGTCTCTTTGCAATTGCCTCGTTGAATGACTGCTGGCGCCATGATAGCGAGGAGCAGGAGCATCTGGACGGAAATTTGAGGGCCCAAAGAGAAACGGCTCCCTTCTGCAGAGGTGGTGGAGCCTTGAATGGCTGCAATGGCATGCGTGCCACTGGGCGCTGCTGACGCCCTCTTCTCCTGACGATGATGAAGCCCTTGCTTCACCCGGCTCCCAAGTGCGGTTGGCTACGTCATCATCGATTTGTGTTTCATCGTCACTGCTGTCCTCATCACCGTCTTGGTATGAGAGGCTGACCCCTCACAACATGACCTCCCATGCCACTCTCACATCTATACTTTCCCTGCCTACTGCAAGAAGCAGGGGATATTGGCCCATTTCTTTGCTTCCCAAGAAGCTGCTGATTGTCCTCCTCAAATTGTTCATCCTCGCTGTATATTGCGCTGAGCCCAGACCACATGGGTTAGATCTCTGGCTGAGGAACTGGAGGGGACAGTGGCGGGTTGAGACAGTGAGGGCCGCTGACCCCCCCTCCCGGGCCATGCCAACTAAGGGTTGTGTCTGATGTGCCCACCGATTCTTGGCTGGGGTTGTCAGATGTTATCTGGGAGGAACTGGATGACCTAGTCAACCAATCAAGAACCCTTGGGTTGCTGATCAACACACGGCCGCTAGATGACACCAGCAGTTCTGGCCCCCCAACGAGTGACCCCTGCTGACTTTCCCCTTACTGTGCTGCGACCTGGGCCTGCTCCAGGAATGTTTGTCCACTGCCACTTGCATGTGAAGAGCTGCCCCCTTTCCTGTCTGACATACTGTGTTCAAAAATGTACAGACTCTGTTTAATGAAGATATCTGTATATGATAAATACACACCCTGTATTTGACTCCAAATGAACCCACTAACAAGCTTGGGTAACTCTTGGATATAAATTGCGCTCCACAAATGGCCAGGAAAAATTTACTTGTATGTACCGTTTAAAACACTGTGTATTTTACTGAATATAAAAAACACATGTTTTAATTAACCATCGGATATGAATTATGGGTACAAACAAAATTTCTTTTTTTTGGGGTTGAAAAACAAAGTTTCTTTTATGAGTACAACTGCAAAAAAATACTTAGTTAACCCTTGGATGTAAATTGCGCAGAAGAATGTGCTGCCAAAAAATTTCCAGCTTTGTAGCGTGTTAAAAACGGCGTGTATTTTACGGAGCACAAAACAAGAAAACTTGTAATTAACCTTCGGATATGAATTATGCAACAGCCAAAATTTCTTCTTTGGTGTTGAAAAACACCGTTTCTTTTAGTGACCACAACAGCAGAAAAACGCTTAATTAACCCCTGGATGTAAATTGCGCAAAAGAAATGAGCAACCAAAAATGAAGTGGTATTTGGATTGTAAAATCGCTGTTTCTTTAACTGAATACAACAGAAACAGGCTTAGATAACCCTTGGATATTCAATAAGCTCAAGAACTGAGCAGATAGCATTAAAATGTATATGCAGCTGAATTGGACGCACACTGGACTTCAATTCCAATAACCCACAAAATCAGAATTAGAACGTAAGAGAAGCAGTCTCTGAGAGAAGCTGTGACACCCCCCAAAAATCGCTGTATAAAAGTTAGTTCTTTAGTGTGAGATATCAGCAGCATCAGCAGCTTCACAGCACAGTGAGAGCAGTGTGAACTGCCAGCGTCGCGCCCGGACTTATATAGTGCGGTGACGTCACAGAATCCCGCCGGTCTCTGATTGGCTTCATCTCTGCACATGTCATTTAGGCTACACCTTTCTTCCTCCCAGACTTCTTTGCCCCATGTAACGCCATGTGCTCGCAGTCATTTTATCAATGAAAAGCACACTTCGTTCCCGTGAATCACCCCAAACTTCGACTTCGTTCAGAATCGAAGTTTTCCTGAAATTCGAAACGAATTCCACTTAGTTAGAATCGATTCGCCCATCTCTAATTATATTATGGTCACTATTTCTTAGTTGTCCCCCAACCTGAACCTTGGTTACTCTGTCAGGTCTATTAGGGAATATTAGGTCTAGAAAGGCCTTTCCTCTAGTCGGTTCCTGCACCTTTGGGAAAGGTAATTATTTTTAGTTATTGACAAAACCCTGTTTCCTTTGTGAGCAACAGGTTTCAGTTTCCTTATTTATGTATTATGTATTATTATTACCCCATGTATATCTACCTATAATGATTCCACATGTTCATTTAGTGTATATATATTTTTGCGCAGTGTTGGATTTAGACAGGATTTTACATAGAGACAGACACCTCCCCCATTACAGTGTTTACGATCTCTTCTAAATAAACTGTAACCCTGTAAGTTAACCGCCCAGTCGTAGCTCTCGTCCAGCCATGTCTGTTATCCGCACTATGTCATACTTTTCTTCAGCAATTAGTAATTGTTCATTTATTTTGTGGGTGAGACTCCTGGCATTGGTCAGCATGCAATTTAGAGATTTTTCAGTTTTTATTCCTTTGTCCCTGTTCTATTTAACTATTGCTATACCCCCTCCCTCCACTCCACCCTCTGATTTATTACTAATTCCCAGCTCTCTATCTTCCACTTCCACTATCTTGCACACCATCTTTGTAGTTACCTTCCCCCTCCCCCCAGTCCCTAGTTTAAATATTCCTCCAACTTCCTGCCATTTTGTCCCCCAATACAGCTGCACCCTCCCCATTTAGGTGCAGCCCATCCCTAGCATAGAGTCTGTAGCCAAGACAGAAGTCAGCCCAGTTCTCCAAAAACCCATCCCCTCTTTCCTACCCCAATTTTTGAGCCACTTATTCACCTCTCTAATCTCCTGCTGCCTCTCTGGTGTGGCCCGTGGAACAGGTAATATTTCTGAAAATATTACCTTGGAGGTCCTTGTCTTGAGATTTTTGCCTAAGTGCCTGAAATCGTTTTTAAGGACACTCCACCTACCTCTAACTTTGTCATTGGTGCCAATGTGGACCATGACAGCTGGATTCTCACCAGCCCCACCCAGCAATCTGTCAGCCCGATCCGCGATATGTCGAATTCAGGCCCCAGGTAAACAACATACTGTTCGATCCCAGTCTTTGTGGCAGATTGCCCTGTCTGTTCCCTTAATAATGGAGTCTTCAGCATGATTGTGTAGCAGGCTACACAAGATTGAGGGACCAGTCAATTTAATTTGCTGATATATTAAATTGGGTTTTCATTAACTATAAATCCTCCACACTAATAGAAACAAATGCTTGAAATGCATTAGTGTGTGTTTGTAATGAGTCTTTAAAATACATGGATTTCTGTATTTGACTTGCACTGCAACAGTCGGAACTTTTTTATTTTTTTCTATGATGCAGTTGTATGAGGCCTTGTTTTATGTGGGAGAAGTTGTACTTTTTGAGTTCACATAAATTATTGGAGGATTTTTTTTTACAGTTTTTGTTATACCATTCATATTTCACCCTAAATTACTTGTTATTTTTTCTACAGGTTATTACAGTTGTGTAGATGCCTAATATCTGTAGGTTTTTTGTGTAAAATAGGCACAATTTTTTATTAAATATGTATTTTTGTATAATCCCATTAAGGGATAACCATTACACTTTTTTTGTACACTTAGTAATGTATTAGAGTATTTATGTATGCTAATACATTAGACTCTGTCAGTATGACACAAGCAGCAGTCAGGGCAGCACACAGTGTGCCTTGATTGCAGTGTTATACAGACAGCCCTGGGTCTACTCTCGGTCCCCAGGGCTGACTGTGCAGACATTTCAAATGGTTAAGTGCTGGGGATCAAAAGTTTCCCCCGCTGCCATCAAGACGATGGGTGGTCATTAAGGGGTTAATTTTCTTTCAGATGCACTGGTAAACTCCCTAAATTCTATGTGGGGTGGAATAGGAATAAAATTTAATTGCAGCATTTTTGCAGGAGTTTCGTTCTATGGAGTTCACTGCTGGGTATAATTGATATGTTATCTGTAATTGTTCTTATTATATGTTAGTTTTTTTTTTTTTTTTTTTTAATTACCCTTCTGGGGGTGGGGCATAAAGTATGGCTGCATTTTAAGTTGCTTCTTTACTCATCATGCATCAAATCTTTAAATAATCCTGACACCTCTGCTCCTAAGGCAGCCACACTATACCTCGGGCCAGCCAAGACTTAGATGTGCCTGGAGAGAGGGCCATTTTCACACCCCGGAGGTACAACACAGTGCTGAATACTGCAACAGGCCTGCAGACTATGACCAGCCTGAGGCATACATCGGGGATTCCTTTCTTACTCTCCTTGGCAGACGATGAGAATGACAACTCCTCACCCAGTACCCCAGAGCACTACAGGTGAACATCAGGAAATGGGGAAGAGCTGTATCAGGTCCTGTGCTTATCGTAACACGGACTATGACACCTGGCAGCAGACGGCTGAAGCTCCCCATGGATCAGAGCCCACTGAATCGTATTATCGGGTGCGTAGATCTGCCACTGCGCATCGGGCCCGGGGACTGCAGCGGATAAGCTTGAACAGTTCTGACAAGTGATACCTATCGCAGGTGATGCCGCTGAAGGAGTCGAGAGCTCAGTGGGAGTCGCGAGGGACCCATCCCACCCCCCACTTGCTGAACACCGGTGCCATTGTAGCGGCAGGAGTCCTGTAGCAAACGGTAATAGTGCGAGCACTTGACTGTACCAGAGAACTGCGGGGGAAGCGGTAATGTTACCAGGGGAGTTGGCAAGTTAGGTCGGAGATACGGAGGGCCCTTCCGCTACTCACCCCACTACTCGTTTACTACCAGCGCCCTTTTGAGGGGCCTAGTGTTTTGCTGCCTGCAAGACCATAGAACACTTGCACACCTGTGGCTGTCATATAACGTGACAATACAGCTGATTAACTAGTCGCAACAGAGTCCTGTGTAGCTGGTGGCATGGTAGGGGAAGTTAAGCACTGCATCAATTCCCCTCTCTTACTAAACTGACAGTCGACACACAATACCAGCACACTAGCAACACAACTGCTGGGAGATAAAATAGCTGGCTAGTTAGCTACAGTATACCAGAAGATAATCGACAATCTAGCTACACCTTTCGCCATCTTATCTAACCATGTTGCTGCTCCAAGTGGGCACTAGTGATTTCCCCCCTTCCCCTCCAGAGATACCAGAGATAGATAAGCAAAAGATTCACACCTTGCTACTGGGGGAAACTGATCTGTTCCACTCATTTGCTAATATAGTGGAGACTAGTCTCTTGCACCTCCTAAGGACTACCATCTTAGTGGAGCTCCTACCCTGAAGGCACAGACCACATAAAGGAATAACCCCACAGTCAGCAGCACCGGTCAACATACCACCACACCTACAACAGGAACATAACAGGGCAGTGCACAAAGTCGGTGGCCAACACAACTTGTTATAACTGACTGGATACCAGACACACATCACGTTCAGCCCAAATTCCTAGTAATCCACCCCTTTGCCGCCCATTGAACTTTCCACTAACGTGATAAGTATTACTTATAATGTCTTTCTAATGTGTTTAAGACGTGGAAGTTGTTTTGTGTACTGCTAAGCATTGCTGTCGGTTTCTGGTAGTGGTGGGTAGAGGTGTATTGCTGACCATCATTTGTATGGTCTGTTAGCTCGGGAAGTATTCGTCACTTCTACTGTGCCATCTCTTTATACTCAATCTGTCTACCTCCATTAGGGTTAACTGCGACATTGCACCTTAACCCTTCACTTTCTACTTCTAAAGCAATAATCTTCTGATCCACTAGAGAGAAGCAGAGTCCTGCGCTCTATATTACTACAAAATAAGTGTGTAGAAATTTCACATTCCGAGAGTTAAGCCAAAGGACCACAAGAGGGCGAAAGCGCCCCACAATTTGTATACCAAACTAACATGTTCTCACTGATGTCACACTCCCGACTCTCTACACACACAATCTCACTGACGTCACACTCCGGGCTCTCTACACACACAATCTCACTGACGTCACACTCCCGGCTCTCTACACACACAATCTCACTGACGTCACACTCCCGCTCTCTACACACACAGTGTCACTAACGTCACACTCCCGGCTCTCTACACACACAGTGTCACTAACGTCACACTCCTGGCCTCCTAAACAAATAATCTCACTGACGTCACAAGCCTGACTCACTATATAAAAAATTTTGCTGACGCCACATCCGAACATCCGGCTCATTCCATACACAAACCCACTGAACTCGCATTCGGGGTTATTTACTTGAATTGATGTACACCTTGATACGCTTGGTTCTCACTGCTGTCCACTCCGCCTTCTGATATCGGACGCTCACTGTGCTGTGATAACGCAGTCACAGCCTCTACACCACTTATTAGCACCCGTGAAAATCAGATAAACATAACACACCTACTATTTCCTTTCCTGTACTGTATGACTTATAAATTGTAAATAATTGCAATGTGGCTCCCTATGTAACCTGACTACCATTACCTTAAGTATATAGCCGACCCAAACTTTCACGCCTGCTTTAGTAATAAATCCAGACCTTGGAGAGACTTGCACTATGCTAGGTGGAGAACGTACTATATTTTGTCAGGCCAGAGTATGGACAAATTTGTACATAAATACCCAAGACAAAGAGTCACCCATTCATCTGCCACGAAGTCCAGCTTGGGGTCAAACCAACCAAAATCTTTTAAGAATAAACAATCTAAGCAGCCCTCTAAAGCATTCCTGGCCAACAATGTGATATGACTCACAAATCTCCGCTATGTACCATCAACTTGGGAGAAATGAGCCCCCACCCACAGATCCTACGGAATTGAGTCTCAACTACATGCCATCTTCTTAGCTCAAGAGGTCTCTAGGTTGCTCTTACCAGTACTGGACTGATGCTTTAACCTAATTCAGGCCTTGATTAACGTAGTTTTATCACAGATCACAACTAATTCCCAGAAAATAGAAGATCTGGAATCTCGCACAGCTTCAATAGAAGATGTTGCCAGGCTTGATGGTACTTCCACCGAACACCAGGCCACTATTGATTCCTTAAAAGAAAAATTTGATGACCTTGAGAATTGAACAGGAACAACCTTAAAATATCTTAATATTCCAAGATTTTTCAGTACAAGTATCCTTAAAGGGGTTGTCTCACTAAATTGATTCATCTTACCTCACTCCTGTTTTCTTGGTTTCACTTTGAATTCAGGGGCGTGTTTACTGTCTCCCACTAGGCTGCAGTAGAAGCCAAGTCTATAGCTATAGCAACCAGTGCTGGCAGCCTATCAGGAGAGACCAAACAGGTTTGTAGCTATAGTGACCTGAGGAGCTGATGCAGCACATACAAGAGGGGATATCTAGGAATTGGTGGGACACTGTTAATGGACACATATTGCAAAGTGTCTTGTTTTTGCAAGTTCTTTAACATAAAAAACAATCCTTGTAGTGAGACAACCCCTTTAAAAAGCAAAGCTTATCATCCTGTCTGCAAATTTCTGCATGAGAACAATATTTGTTTTCAGTTACTATATCTGGCCAACTTGTTACGATTAGTAATGAGCGATTACGTCGACTATCGTCATTGGGTCGATAGTCGATATCGTCAATTATCATGTCGATATCCAATAGTCGATAATAGATTATCGCCGATGACCATTAAAGTCTATGGGAGAGGAACAACACCTTCATTCTTACACCCAAACAGGGGTGGGGAAGCTGGAAATTTTAAAATCCACAACGGTAAAATGGATACGGGTACTCTTACAACACAATTTGATTATAAAAGTCACAGAAAAAAAGTCCAGACCCTTCACTATCCCTGTCTTGTAAAACCACAGCATACCCCTTAAACCCCGCTGACCCCCAAATTAAAAAGGGCCCCGAAAGGGAGTATGATTTGAACCATCATTTTACTTTTAACTGGACTTGACTATCCCTGTCCGGAAAGCAGCATACCCTTCCTGTCTGACCCAAGATTAAAAATGGAAAGAAAAAGGATCTTTCAACCACCTTTTTAGGTGGAAAACCCACCCCGTCTTTGTTTCCCTTTTTTTTCAAAATTATTAAAGGGTTGTCTCAAAACAGGGATTTTCAATATGTTAAAAATCTTGCAAAAAAAAAGTCTTTTGCAATATTGTCCCTTAACATGTCCTACCTATTCGTTTTTGACAGCACATCACCCTTGAGCCACTCTTGCAATTGTGAAAAACAAATTCCTTTAGAACCCCAAATTTTTTTGAATAAACCCGTAGTATAGCTGCATTTCACAGCAACATGCCCCCCAAAAAATTTAAAACATGACCCTTGAGCCACTCTTGACAATTGTAAGAACAAATTTCTGTTAGAAACCCAAATTTTTTTTTAAAAAGGACCCGTTTATTGCTGCATTTTTTTACAGCAGCTGACCCAAAAAATTATAAAAAATGACTTCTCACCACTGTTAAAAATTGTGAGGGAAAATGCACTTAGGCCACATTTTGTTCCCAAAGGCCATGTTTAGCTGTATCTCAAGCAACATCCCCCCAAAAAAATTTAAAAAAGACTTTTTCCCGCCCCGTTTTAAAATTTTGAGGGGGGAAATGCCACTTAGAAGCCACATTTTGTTCTAAAGACCATGATTTTAGCTGTATCTCACAGCAAAGCCCCAAAAAAATTTAAAAAGACTTCTCACCACTGTTAAAAATTGTGAGGGAGAAAAGCCCCCTTTGAAGCCACTTTTCTTTCCCCAAAGGACCATGATTTTAGTTAATTCACGCCCATGACCCCCCAAAAATTTCAATGCGAAACATTCTAAAGAAAAAGGAGTAAATGAAAAACGTTTTTTTTCAAAAATTGTGTCTTTTAAAAGTCTCCTCACCGCAAAACCACAAAATGAAATTTTGGAACTGAGAAAAAAATTGCAGTAAGAAATGATCTTTTTTTAAAAAAAAGTTTTTTAAAGGACCATATCTTTTGGAAAAGGAATTGAAGTAGACCGGCAAAAATAATCGGTGACCTCGCAAATTTGGGGGCAAAATCATCAAAATCCAGATGATTCACTTGTGAAATCAAACACCACATTATCTGTGGAAAGCCGTAGCGTTTGTCTGTAATGATACCCCGCTGTGCTGAAAGGTCCGCTCAGAAAAGACCGGCTGCTGGGCAACAACACCCTAGGCGTCGAGCGAGCTCGACCTTCATCCCTTTTGGATACTCAGAAGTCCTTTTGGGCCAAACACACCAAAAAAATCGGTTTTTAAACGCAGATGTCGTGCACCTGATCTTAAGGCCCGGGGGGCTCTGTGTGTTGTTGTTGCCCTGCATTACATGCGTTTGGGGGGTTGGTAAATAAAGATTTCCAGAGGTCACCCAAAAAGGGGGCCCCCCCCCGCCCACAAATTCCTTTTTTGTGTGTCGGGGACTTTTCACTCCTATGCTATCAAAAAATTGTGACGTTGTTCCACCGGACATTTGAAGAACGTGGAGCGCGCAAAGAGTCTCCTTGTCAAACAGCATGGTCCCAATTCCCTGCTTTTACTTAAATTTTGGGTGGGGTGGAAGAAATTTTCTGATTTTTTTTTTTTGACCGGGGATCGAGGAGGGTGGGGACCTAGTAACTTTTTTGTTTTAGTTTGATAGCCCTTAATGCGGAATCATTTTAAAAAGGAGCATGCCACTCATTTTTGGAGAGGGGCCTTGATTTCCCAAAGCCCTGGGTCGGGGGGGCATAGAAATGATCTTCCCCTCTCCTTTTCCTCCGCCTCAAATTCGTGCCCAAACCCTTTCCCGGGGGGGACGTCGGGGAACGCGGTGTCCAGGGAATACCTCCTCCCCCGTTCCTCCGGCACATTCAACACGCCCAGACTTGCCTCAGATCATGCACCCTGAGAGCTGATGGCCCCTTTTCACTAGGCCCTGGACCCCGAAACCCCCTAAGAAACCAATAAAATTTTACCTGTTTTGGGCCTTGTGGATTCTGAGGGGAAAAGGCTCCGTGTCCGATCTGTGTCCGTCTCTCCTCGCGGGACGGGACCTTGAGTTTCAAGAGTTCCCCAAAGATTTTTTTGTTTTAGAACAAGATCACCACAATGCTCTTTTTCTTTACAAGGGCTTTCTCCCCACTGACCATTTTGGTGGTTCTTCCCAAAATGGGAAGGATGGGGCAATCTTTCACTGCCCTCCACTTCAGTGCTCAACACCCTGAGGGCCGGCTGGGTGTTTGGGGGGGGCCATGTGGGGGGGCATTTTTTAAGATCTTTGATTTTGGTTTTAAAGGGGGATTTTTGCTTTTTTCAATTTTTTGGAATGTTTTTTTGGACCTGGGGTTTAAAGGAATTTTTAGGGTGTTTTGACTTAAAATGAAAAGGTTTTTCCGGGGGGGGCCCCGGGGGGTGGGGGCTTGGGGGCAGGGATATAAAACCAGGCCGGGATTTTAAGCAGGGGGGGGAAACCGGCAATCAATAGCCTCCCCCCACAGGAGCCAAAAACCGGGGGGGCTTTTTCGGACTCAAGGTTATGACTTCCGGGGGATGGTCCGCCTACCGACTTAAGGGGCCAAGCAGATTTTCGCCGTATCGCACCCACCTCCTGGGGCACAAGATTCTTGGGCCCCGAGGAGGTTGTTGGGAGACCCCTCCCCACTCCTACCGTGGGGTGGATGGTCTCCAAGACAGATTAATTTCAACACGGCCGGTTTTCCCTGGGCCCGGGAAGCCACCCGGGGGGGGACCTTGGGGGGAAAGAACCTGCACCATCCCTGGGTTTTTGAAGAGGTTTACCGAGCCTTTAAGCCCACCCCCACCCCCCCAGGCATCCACCCAGCTCACCCCAGTGAGCTTCACAAGATAAGCGGCTTGGCCGTGCTTCTTTCCTGGGCGGTGGTGAAATTTTGGGCTTTTTTCCCCGGGCAAAAGTGCAGACAACGGCTTGAAATTTTTGATGCCCGGGCTGGCCAGGGGGGGGGGCTTTTCGCAAAAAATGCCTGCTCAACTGTTTATTTTGGGGGCACCAAGGGCCAGACGGGGGGCCCCATTGTGCCCCGCGGAAAGGCAAACATTTCCAAGGGGGCCCAAAGCCGGCAAAACCGACATTCAAGCTTTTTGGCTTTGGGTGGTTTTGGGGTAAAATGTTTCTTCCTCCCAAACCGGAGGAATGGTGCAAAGGGGGCTTCCCGGGGTTTTATTCAAAATTGGGAGGATTGGATGGTTCTTGGGGTGGTTACTCGGTACTGGGGAAAAGCTGAACAGAGGGGGGATCCCTGTCATGACTCTGAAACATGGGCAGCTGAGGAACGCTTTTGGTGGTGGGCGAGGAAAAGGGGGGGAGACGATTTTTACCCGTTTTGGGAAAGCCCGGGCTCCGGGGTTTTGGGCCTTTTTTTGGCCAAGTGTTGCCTCCCTTTCAATAATGCTTGCTGCATGTGACTAAAAAGGGGGGTGGGAAACACCAAGATTCTTCCCCTTTTATGCTTTTTACGCCGGCCGGGTAGACATCGTGGGGGTGGATCAGGGCTTTTCTCAAAAAAGGGAGGATTGGGGTTGGACCTGTTCGCGGGATAAACGGGGGCGGGGGTTTCCCTGTCTGGGCTGGGGGAGGATCATTTTTAGCGGGGCTCGCCGGCCCCCTTTCCCCTTTTGAGGCGGGGACCCTACTCCTACCCCCTCGTCTTCCTCCCCCATGATGAAGCCTCGCAAAGCAAAACTGCTGAAAAGACCACTTGGACCCCCAAGGGGTCCCTCATATCAAACCAACCCCATTCGCTCAGGAGGCGGGCTACAAGCAAGAGGCATGCAAGGTTTCCGACCGCCGGGTTTTTGCCAATTGACCGCTTCCCCTTTCCCCTCCCTTATGGCATCAGTAACGGGGCGTAGAGCAGACAAAATCAACCTCTTTTTGGGCCCTTATCTTTTAACATGCTTCTGCCTCAACCCAAAATTTTTGTCATCAAAAAAGGCTTCAGAAAAATTTATTATTTTCCCCAGTGGTTTGGGTAACGAGTTTTACATTTTGGGGTGCCTTCGCTTCAGTTGGGACGGATGCTGAGACGTGATGAGACATTTGTGGGGCCGTACGGGAGGACGAGGAGGTAAAATGCTGGATGCAGGTTGCTTTAAACCCCTGAAAACAATTTGGCGACGCTGTTGTTACTGAGGGGTTCACGGGGCCCGGGAAACCGCGATGAAGCCTGATGGTCCGCAACCGGATCGTTTTTGGTTGGTGTTGTTTTTGGGGGCCCCTGGAAAGGGGGACCTTCTTCTCGGGGGACCTCACCTCCATGCCTACACCCCCTTTGCTCCCTTACACCGGCATTTGCTCCATGTTCAGAAAGATAAAAATTTAAGAAGGGAAAGGAAGTTTTTTGACACTCTTTTCAAAAGAAAAGGGAAAATCCGTACATAAATCCCCTTTAATTTCTTCCCCCAGGTTTGAAAAATTTTTCGCAAAAAACCTGTGAAATGCGGGTTTTGGTTTTAAAGAAGAAAAACAAAATCAACATGTTTTCTTCATCCCAGATTTACAACTGCCCAGAGGATAGGGAATTATATTTTTTTTAAAAACGCATACAAGGGCGCTTATCTGCCCAAACGAGTTCAAACGGAGCGAAAAAAACTATTCAGAAGAACAGTGAGAAAAATTGCGTTTTTTCACAATGAAAACGGAACGTTGCTAAAAACCCCTCAGAAATTTCTACCTGGGGATTTAAAAAAAAACCCCCCCAGGCTCAGATTTAAAAATTTTTTTTGGATAACAAACGTTTTTTTTGATAAAAATACACCTCCTGATCAAAAATTGTGTATTAAAATTTAAGAAAGGTTTTCCAGAACAAAAGGGGGGGCCGCACCAAAGTAAAAAAATACCTAATTAAAGTTAGGTTAAAAGGTTTTGGTTTTTTTACCCATAAATACCTCGGGGACTACAAAAAATTTCTTTTATTCAAATTTAAGTGCAAGGGGGTCTTGAACAAAACTGGGCCCCCACCGTTTCCCCCATTGGAAAGGGAAGGTAATAAAAGTGGTTTTTTGACCCAAAAAAACCCCCGGTGATACAAAATGTGTATTTCAAAAAAAAGGAAGGTGGCTTTAAAAAAAGTAATTCACAATAAAACACGTAAATTTAAAAAAGGGGTTTAAAAAGGTTTTTTTGATATTAAATAACCGGGTGACTTTAAAATTGTTTTATTCAAATTTAGTCAAGGGGTTCCCCCCCCCCCCCCCCAAGAACAAAAATGGGCCGCACCCCCAAAGTAAAAAACCCCTATTTGAAAGTATAAAGGATAAAAAAAAAGGTGGGTTTTTCACCTAAAATACACTCGGTGACTCAAAATTCTGAATCAATTTAAATGCAGGTGGGGCCAAGAAAAAAGTGGATGGGGGCCAAATGAAAAAAGTAATAAAATTGTTGACATAAAAACGGTGGTTTTTTTTTCACCTAAAAACAACCCGCGGTGGGCTACAAAATTGCTGTATTCAAATTTAAGACAATGTTTGATCTATGAACAAAACTGGGGGGCACCAAAATAAAAAAAACACCTTTTGAAATTTTTTACGGGGAAATAAAATGGTTTTTTTCCCTATAAATACACCCTTGGTGTTTACAAAAAATTGCTGTTTTTCAAATTTAAGTGCAGGGGCTCATGAACAAAAACTGACTGCGCCAAAGTGAAAAAACGAATTTTAAAATTTTGCACGGTTTAAAAAAAACTGGTTTTTTCTCAAATTTTAACCCCGGGCTAGAAAAAAATTTTTTCCAAAGAAAAAGTGGGGGTTTGAAAAAAACTGGCTGCGCCAAAGGAAAAAAAACCTTTAAACTGTACAGAAATAAAATATTTTGCCCAAAAACCCATCAAAATAAACCTCAGTTAAAAAGACAAACCCCAAAATAAAATTTCGGCTGCACAAAAACAACTTTTTCCCAAAAAATGGGCCCAAAAATTTAATAAAAAAACCCCTTTCAAACAGGGGACAAAACAGAGTTGGGGACACAATTATTTCCCCCCCCTTTTCAAAAGCCTTTTCCTCCTTCCAGCCTGTTTTTGTTTCCCCCCCCCCCCCCCCCCACCGGGCTTACAGTGTAGTGCCCTTTAAATTCTGCCTGAGAACTAAAAATGAAAATCTTTAATCACCAATTTTTAATGTTCACGCAAAAACAAGTTGTTTGTTGAAACAAAAAATAGTTTCGCTGGGGGCGTTTTAAGGGACCGGGCCACGTCTGCTCTTATGGGAAACCCGACACCACGACAAACGGGGGGCTGTTATTGTAAAACGAGGTCATGTGATTTTTCCAGCCAAAAACAACCAACACCCTCCCATCATTGGCCCCGAAACCCAGTCACCTGGGGTCTATTTTAAGCTATTTGGGCCCCAAAATTAAACAGGAAGCGGTTTGGGCCGATATTAATTAGATTTATGGCAGAAAACCTAATTATGCTTTATCAAAAAAAACTCCTAAAAAAAACCATTTAATTTGTCAATTAATCGTCAAACACTACCCCCCAAAAAAAAAATTTGAGACCCCGGTCACAAAAAGGCTCTTTGGGGTGTTCCCCTTGTTTTGAAAAAATAGTTTTTGTTAAGTAGAAAAAAAAAAAATTCAACAAAAAAAAATTTGTTTTTAATTAAACTTTTTTTCAAAAAACCCACAAAAATTTAAACATCCAACTTTAAGAAGGACCATTTCAATTTTTTTTTCGACTGCTTTTTTTCTTTTTTATACAAGGGGAGGGCCCTTACAAAAGGGCCAAAATTTTGATCTAATAATCAACCCCCGGTGTTTTTTCTACCATACCCAAAAGGCTCCCGGGATTTGACAATTTTTTAGCATTTTGGGTAGCTTAAAAAGGTAGCTAATCGGTGTTCAACTAAATTTCTTCCTTCTTTAGTAATAAAGTTCCCACTGCCTTCGTAAAATACAGTGTAACTCCCTAAGATAGCGTTCAGTTGAATCTTTAGGTAGAATTTCTTAAGTCTCTCAGTCCTCTAGTATCCTTTTAACCATCATTACATAGTCATATTTATCTTTTAAACACATGTTGTCCCTTCATGGTTTTTATAATTACTTGAGAGTTTAATTTAAGCTCTCTCAATGATTTTTCTTCCCATTGCAAATTTAGGGAGGTAGGGTGCCTCGTGCATGAAAGTGACTGAAGATTTCATGTTACTGTTTCAAAAAAATGTATTGTCATGATCATGCCCACATCCCCCCAAATTTTGGCGGGTCCCGGCCACGGGCCCTTGCGACTTAAGCCCCGATTTTTTGCCCCGATGTTTGGATTGTATTAGTAGTGTGAATTGTGTTTGACTCCCCCCGTATGTTAATTGATTCCTGGCCACGCCTGTGGCCCGAATCCTCCACATCTTTTCAGTTAACCTGGGCCCCCTTTTATTGACAGTCTTTGCCTGTTCCCAAATTTAAGGATGCCTTTTCCGCACCTGTGCCCGTTATATTGGGGGTTCCCCCCTATGATCGCCTTCTCTCTTTGGTCTCCCTTTCTATTCGACTCTGCTTATTTTTCCGGTTACTTTTTGTCTCACGATTTTGTACTGCACTGCCCGTCCTGTTACGACCAGGACTGTCCGACTACGCTTACTTGTTCTGTGTTTGTTTGTCTCTGTCTGGGTTTCACTTGGCTCAGTGTAGTCATTAGTCATTTGGTTGGGGCAAGCCTATAAAGGAGTTGGGTTCTCCAAAAGGCAGGGACAGAGGCTGGGACCAGTGTCAGGGCCTCACTTGTCTGTGACAGTTCCCTGACATGTGTATAGTAATTTGTATTGCTATAACGTGGGGGTTATTACTTGAGTTTTGTTTTAATGAAGTGGTAAGTCAAATTTCATATCTACAAATAATTGATAAATCTTTGAGGGTTCTTTCCTCTAGATCCTTTTTTTCCATCCACACCTCTCAATTTTCCTTTTTTCCAATTTCCAATTTTAAGAGTGGCAATCACCCCGCAAACAAATTTATATCATTCACCCATGAAAACTCATTAAACTGAGGCATATGGGTAAAAGTTAAACCATAAGAAAGCACTATTTTGTATATCACCAAGGAGGAGAGATTTATAATCTTTAATTTGTCTTCCTTCCTCACTTTTTGTTCTGATATTCCCATTTCTCCTGATCCTTGAGATAGATCCTGGGTTGCTCTAAAAAGGAGTCTCTGGGTTCAGTGAATTTGTTGTATTTCCTCCAATTGCCCCTATTTGTAGGTTTCCAGACTCTGTTGGTAATATATTGGGTAGAGGCATTGGTGCCACCATACCCAATACAGTAGTACCACACAAAGATGATAATAATTAAAGGGGTTGTCTTGCTACAAGGATTGCTTTTATGTTGAAGATCTTGCAAAAAAAAGTTCCTTTGTAATATGTGTCCAATAACAGTGCCCTACCTATTTCTAGATATCCCCTCTTGAATGGGCTGCATCAGCTCTTCAGGTCGCTATAGCTACAGACCTGCTTGATCTTTCCTGATAGGCTGCAAACTATGGTTGCTATAGCTACAGACCTGGTGTCCTCAGCAGCTCATCACTGCAGGCCAGTAGTAGCCAGTAAACAAATCCCTGAATTAAAAAATGCACTTGACAAAACAGGGCTGAGGTAAGATGAATCGATGTAGTGAGACAACCCCTTTCAGTATTTACAACAGGAAGGCTTGTTATTTGGCTCATTTGAGCTGATGGAATTAGACCTGGCTGGCATGCTTGAGGATTAAGTTGCTGATGTCCAACAATACCACTTAATCTATGGTTTTTATTTTTACCTGGTTGTTTTCCTCTTCCTGCTCTAAAAGTTTTTAATTCCTTTTTTAGGAATAATTTAGAGACCATCAATGCTAAAGCCTTTAGATTCAGATCTGAATTGAAATGTATTCTATTAGAAAAATATCTATTTTTCCAAATATATGTTTGGTTGTTTTCAAAATTTTGTCTATCTCTGATATATATTTGTGTTTTCTCTCTTTAATATCCCCTTTAAGAGTTTCAATATTGCGTTGCAATTTTTGTGTTTACGTATATGTATGTGTGTATATATATATATAGATAGATTGTAGGAAGGCACAAGGTGCTATTGTTGACGGACGATATGTGTCACTGATTTGCCTGAGGTCGGTGAGGTAAAGCCCATTTATTCTGGTGTCAGCGGCAATAGGCCACTGACACACTTATATTAGTAGTATGGCAGTAATGCCGTTATCCGGGTCGGGCTTTTATTGGAGCAATCAGAAGAGTTGGGTGGGATGACTGCTCCCACATTCCAGGCCAGGGCTTACCAGCCCTATATAAGGCCAGCAGGCTCAGGTGAGAGGGGGTGTGGTTCCTTTCCTGTCCAAACTGCTCAGTTGAGTGAGCATTTATCTGAGAGCCAGAGCTGGGCCTTGCACTCCTAAGAGACTGAAACCTGCATGCGCTTTCCTATCCCTGAGACAGAGTACGGTACTGTACCTATACCAATGACTGTGATTGCAGATGTGCTTTGTTTTGGCTGAAGCAAGCCCTGCTGTTTATTTCCCGGTTTATATGAACTGTACCTATAAAGCTGCAGTGCTTCACGTTAAAGGACTGCTTCCATTTGAGCGAATCCCTACAACATATATATATACATACATATATATATATTGTAGAAGGGTCAGAGGTACCGTTGTAGACGGGAGGTGGCTGGCCTCGGTGATAAAAAAAAACCATTAGCTTGATGCCAGCAACAATTATTGTTGCTGAGAAGTTTTTCTTTGTAGATTCCGGGTCGGGTTTGTTATGGAGCGACCCAAGAGTCTGGGTGGCACGGCGCCCCC
>JAODAL010036110.1:0-42101 GCA_025379985.1 Phyllomedusa bahiana
TAATCTTGGGTTTTTTCTTTTTGGGAGTCATTTAAAAAAAACTGTGTTTTTTTAAAAGCCAAAGACAAGGGAAATTTTTCCTGGGGGATTTCCGTAGCAAAAGTTTTATTTTCCCCCGGGGGTTTAAATTTTCTGTTTGTTTCTTTTGTATCCAAAAAATACACAACGTTTTTTAAAACAACCCATACCATTAAATTTTTTTGCTTTTCTGAAAATTTTTGTTTTGCAATTTTTTATCCAAGGGTTTAAATTTGGCGGTTTTTTCTTTTGGGAGTCATAAAAAAGGGGGAAATTTTAAAAAAGCCAAAGACAGGAAATTTTTTCCTGGGATTTTTTGTAGCGCCCTTTTTTTAACCCAAGGGTTAAAAAAAGCGTTTTTTTTGCCTTTTTGATCCCGTAAAAAACAAAGCTTTTTACAAAGCCCCCAAAACCAGTTAATTTTTTTTCCAAATAATTTTTTTTAAATGCAATCTAAATTTAAGGAAAAATTTAAAAACGAGTTTTGCTTTTTTAATTTAGTAAACTAAAAAAGTGTTTTTTAAACACCAAAGGCGAGGAAAATTTTTTTTGGTGATTTCCCGTAACCAATTTATAAATTTCCAAGGGGTTTTAAAATTTAAACGGGTTTTTTTTTTTTGTAGCAGTAAAAAAACGGCCCTTTTTTTAAAAAGCGCATACCAAATTTAATTTTTTTTGGGTTTCTGATATTGGGACACAATTTAAATCCAAGGTTTTAAATTAAAACGTTTTTGTGCTTTTTTAAAATCAGTTTAAATAAACTGGTTTTTTGAAATGCCAAAACCCGGGAAAAATTTTTCCCGGTGGGTTTCTGAAACATAGTTTAAAAATCCAAGGGTTTTAATTTTAAACGTTGGGGTTTGGGGCTTTTTTTAGTCCCGTAAAAATACAAAAACCCTTTTTTTCACAACCCATACCCCGTTTAATTTTTTGCTTCTGAAATTTTTGTAGTGCAAAAAATTTTAATTTCCCAAAGGGTTTGATTAGGGGTGTTTGGGGCTTTTTGGGAGTCAGTAAAAAATGGTGAATTTTTAAAAGCCAAAGTCCAGGAAATTTCCCTGGGGATTTTCCCGTACGCAATTTATACCCCAAAGGGTTTAAATTTAAATGTGTTTTTGCTTTTTTTTTTCCCCTTTAAAAAAAACCCGCAGCGTTTTTTACACGGCACAAAACCCCTAATTTTTTTTTCCCAGTGATTTTTGTGGGCAATTTTTATCCCAAAGGGGTTTAAATTTAAAAGAAAATTTGTTTTTTTTGGTTAAATCCATAAACTAAACATTTTTTTTTAAACCCAAAGGGGGGAAATTTTTTCCTGGGGATTTCTGGAAAACGCAAAAATTTATCCCCAAGGGTTTTAAATTAAAACTTTTTTGTGCTTTTGTAGTCCAAATAAAAAAACACAACTTTTTTACAAAAACCCTAACCCGTTAAAGTTTTTTTTTCTTCTTTATTTCTGTACGCAAATTTTTTATCCATGGGTTAATTAGGGATATTTTTCTTTTGTTTTGTCAGTAAAATAAACGGTGTTTTTAAACGCCAAAACAGGAAATTTCTCCTGGTAAAATTTTTGTTTAAGGGAATTTAATCCAAGGGATTTAAAAATTAAGCGTGTTTTTTTCTTTGTTTGTCCCCTAAAAAAACACAGCGTTTTTTTTTACGCCACATAAACCCGTTTTAAATTTTTCCTGGAGATTTTTTGTAAAAAAATTTATAAACCAAGGGGGGTTTAATTTTTGCGTTTTGTTTTCTTTTTTAGCCCTAAAATACAAAAGTTTTTTCAAAAAACCCATACCAGTTCATTTTTGCCCGCTGATTTCTGTAGTCCAAAAATTTAAAATCCAAGGGTTTAAAAAAAGCGATTTGTTCTTTTTTAAATCAAAAAAACAAACAGTGGTTTTTTAAACCCCCAAAAAGGGGAGGAAAAAAATTTTTTTTTGGGGAAATTTTTTAGCACAATTTATATCCCCAAAGGGGTTAAAATTTAAACAAAGTTTTGTGCTTTTTTAAGCCTTAAAAATAAACACTGTTTTTAAAACCAAAGAAAAGGGAAAATTTTTTTTGGGGGATTTCTGTAGCAAAATTTTTTTTCCAAGGGTTAATTAAGCGTTTTTTGTTTTTGGTTAATTCCAAAAAAAAGAAACGGGTTTTTTTTAACCGAAAATACCATTTTTTAATTTTTTTTCTGCTGAATTTTGGAACACAATTTAAACCAAGGGTTTAATTAAGCAAATTTTTTTCCCTTTTTTTCTCAGTTAAAAAAAAAAAAGGTTTTTTACAACGACATACCAAAAATTTTAAAAATTTTTTCTGCTGAAATTTTTTTGTATGCAAATTTTTTATCCAAGGGGTTTAAATTTAACGTGTTTTTTAAATTTTGGGAGTCAATAAAATAAAAGGTTTTTTAAACGCCAAAAATGAGGGGAAAATTTTTCCTGGGTTTTTCTCTAGCATTAATTTTTTTTTCCAAAAGGGGGAAAATTAAACGTATTTTTTGCTTTTTTAGTCAGTAAAAAAACACAACGTTTTTTGGGAAAAACCCAAACCCGGTAAAATTTTTTGGGTTCTGAAATTTTTTTGGGAGCCAAAATTTTTAACCAAGGGTTAATTTTTGGGGTTTTGTGGCTTTTTTTAAAACCCGGGAAAAATACAAAAAAGTTTTTACCCCAAAATTTCCAGTTAAAATTTTTTTCCCGGGGATTTTTTGGAAGGGACAATTTATAAACCAAAGGGGGTTTCCCAAGTCCCGTTTTAAAAGTCCATTTGGGGTCAAAAAACAGGGTTGTAAATTTAAACATTTACAACAAAATACTTCTTAAACCAAAAATCCCGGTTTGATTTTAAAACAAAAAGTATGTCCTACAGAGAGGTTTGGGAGGCTCCCTTCCAAAATGCGAAAAGGCATTTTGGGAAAAAAAAACATTTCTGGGGGCAAAGGGACAGGTCCGCAGCACATAAAAGGTTCCCCAAACAGGGGGGGACTCGGTGGGCCGAACTCCGTTTTCAAAACTTTTTGGCCTTGTTTTGTCCAGCAAACCCAAAGGGGTTCTTGTTTGGTTACTAGGTCCTCCCAGAATGACATCTGACAAACCCACCCAAGAGTTGGTGGGAACGTCAGACACAACCCTTAGTTGGTATGGCCCGGGAGCGGGTCAGCGGCCCTCACCTGTCCTCAACCCGCCTCTGTCCCATCCGGTTCCCTCAGCCAGAGATCTACTATGTGATCTGGGCTCTGCCCCACAGTACAGTGAGGATGAACAATTTGAGGACAGTAAGCAGCTACTTTGAAGCGAAGAAGTGGGGCCAACATCCCCTGCTTCTTGCAGTAGGTGGCAAAGTATGGATGTGGAGAGTGGCATGGGAGGTCATATTGGGAGGAGTCAGCCTTTGCATACCAAGATCGTTGAGGAGGACAGCAGTGAACATCCAACAATAATCGATGATGATGTAGTCGACTGCACTTGGGAGCCGGGTGAAGCAAGGGCTTCATCATCGTCAAGAGAAGAGGGCGTCAGCTTGCGCATCAGGCAGCGGCGCAGCCAGCAAGTGGGTAGTGTGGCCAGGAGTCAGCAGGGTAGCTGCATTGCGTGGTCAGAAGCCAAATGGCCACGGGGTAGAAAACCTGCTTCTCAGGTCCAAGAAAGTAAAGGCACAAGGGCTCAGCGAGGCAGAGGCCATAGTAGTCACTCAGTGTGGAGCATTGGCGGTAAAATCAGCTACTCGGCGGTGTGGCAGTTTTTTGCTAAGACACCAGAGGAGCTGAACATGGGTATATGTAGAATCTGTGGGCAGAAAGTGAAGCGTGGCCAGGGAGCTATCATTTGCATCACGGCCCTGTGTCAACACATGCAGCGTCACCATCCGGTGGCCTGGGAGAAACGTGGCTCAGATGTGGTGATCCATCCTGCCGCCGCAGCAACAGCAGCAGCAGCGCCCAGTGGCACACATGCCATTTTAGCCAATCAAGTATCCACCACCTCTGCAGAAGGGAGCTGTTTCTATTTGCCATCATCTCCCAGGCCAGATGCTCCTGTTCCTCTCTACTCATGGCGCCAGCAGTCGTTCAGCGATGCGATTGCAAAGAGACAACAGTATGCATCCAACCATCCTAAGGTGCAGCAGCTGACCGTGTTCCTGTCCAAGTTGTTGGTACTGCAGTCCCTCCCTTTCCAAATGGTGGACTCTACACGATTCAGAGAACTAATGGCTTGTGTCGAGCCGAGATGGGGAGTTCCAAGCCGTAATTTCTTTTCCAAAAAGGCAGTACCAGCACTTCATAAATATGTAGAACAGAAAGTGGGCCAGTCCTTGAGCTTATTGGTTTGTTCCAAGGTGCACGGCAGCGCGGACGTCTGGAGCTGTAACTACGGTCAGGGACAGTAGATGTGCTATCCGACCCTCTGGGTGAATGTGCTTCCTCCCCAGCCACACCAACAACTTAGACAGGAGTTGCCGCTTTCTCCTCCACGTTGTCAAACTGCTGCTCCTGCGCCAATGCCCGTCTCCTCCTCCACCACCACCACCACCATCTCAGCCTCCACTAGTACTGCTCCATCATACCACATGTGCAGGGCACAGCAGTGTCACGCAGTTCTACACCTGGCTTGCCTCGGTGAACGAAGTCACACAGGGGAGGAACTGCTCCGAGTCATGCAGCAAGAAATCGATGTGTGGCTTTCTCCGCGCCAATTGCAAATCGGAACCATGGTGACGGACAATGGGAGGAACATGGTGTCCGCGCTGCACCGAGGAGGGATGGTCCATGCGCCATGCATGGCGCATGTGTTCAATCTGGTTGTGAAAAGGTTCCTGAAATCTTCCACCGATCTTCAGATCATTCTGAAAATAGCCATGAAACTGTGCATGCACTTCATCCATTCCTACAAAGCCAGGAACACCCTCCTTGAGTGGCAGTGGCAGAACGGCCTCCCCCAACACACGCTGATATGCGATGTTTCGACCCGTTGGAATTGCAGCCTGCACATGTTGGACCAACTGTATGACCAGAGAAAGGCCATTAATGATTTTTTGATGATCCAGGCGGACAGCAGTACTCCCCTGTGTAACTTTGATGTCAGCCAGTGGCAGGTCATGCATGACACCTGCCGTTTGCTGAGGTCGATTGAGGAGGTGATGTTATTTGTTAGTCGCCAGGACTACGGGATGAATAAAGTCATTCCCCTGCTTCATGTCCTGGAACAGATGCTGAAAAATCTGTCTGGCAGGGGACTGAAGAATGGCGACTACATCTCGCGGCCAATAGTCCGGGGGGGACTGAACTGGAGGAAGAGGACATAGGACACAACATTGTCTGGTGAAATGATGACAGGAGGGGGGAGCAGAGCACTGAGGAGGTAGATGGAGATGAGGAAAGACGAGGCAGATGCCCCACCCCAAGCAACGTGGCTGTTAAAATTTGAGATGGAGGTAGGGAGTCCCTCAGGTCACTTGCGCACATGGCCCCAGCAAGCAGATTTGCCTGGCTAGTGACAGCCGAATAGTCACCACCCGGGCAAGGGATGAACTTCTGGCTCTCCACCATCTTGGACCCCGCAAACTGGTCCAAAATGGGACCTTTTCACTGCTGAGAGGGGACAACTCATGTACTATAGAGAAATCAAGTCAGTTTGCTAACGTTCCGAAACCATTTTTGGCCAAGGCAATTCTACCTCCATCAGCTTCATCATTATTACCTAAAAAATTTCCAATTCAGTTTATTATGAAGTATACACGTGGTAGTTTGAATTCAGTTTCTGTGTGAGCCTCGTCTGTCATATTTGTGTACCGTACCTCTTGTCCCCATCCATTGACCACAATCCTTGCCAGCTGTCCTGACCTTACGCTTGTCCCCAACTCTTTTGTACCTTGCTACACCTCGGCTGCCACCACAAGTCACGTCAGGGGTAGCGACCCGGTAGACTCCCACCACAGCAAGTCCATCCCACTTTGCGCCGGGCTCTGGTGAAGACTGGGACCTTCTTAGATTTCGCACCCTGGCGTTTCTATTGCCATTGTCCCCTTACTGTGCTGAGATCTGTGGCGGTTCCAGTAACCTACTACTGTGTTCTTTGACATTATCGTAGGATCTTAGCCCTCAGCTTGTCTTTTTTCAGCTGGAGCTGCCATGACTTTATCAGGCTGCATTCCCGCTTCAGTTTTTTGGTAAGTTTTGCCCCCGTAATTGCCCAGGGAATTTTAGAGTGATGCGATTCTAAGAGCGGCGGCAGTCATGTGCGTGTCATACCAAAACACAGCATTGTATGAAGACCAAACCAAGCACCCTCTGCATATTTAAGCGTGGCACAATGTTCTACAGCACCCTACAGGCTCTCTGCAGCCAGGAAATAGCTGTTTTATAATGCAATTCGTCCCAAATTAATTCGGGACGAAAATAATTTTGTTGGGAAATTCGTCGAAGTTGACGAATCAAATTTTTTAGAAATTCGCCCATCTCTAGTTGATATCCACATGTCGAACCAAAGCACATTCATCTCTGAGACACAGAACCCGTCTCTTTCCTGAGCGATTTAATGGCTGGAATTCCCATCTTGTACTTGCACATAATTGTTTGTACAGTACAGAAGAACGAGGCACCTTCAGGTATTTGGAAAGTGCACCCAAGAATGCTCCTGACTTGTGCAAGTGCACATTTATCTTCCCGATATCTTGGCTGATTTCATTAGACTTTCCCATGATTTTACACACAAAAGCAGTGTGTTTCTGGTGTGCTTTAAAATACATTAATAGGTGTGTCTCTAATTAACTTTGCAGAAAGTAATAAACATGCCGTAAAATTTTTTCTCTCTCATTATTCTGGCATTTGGTAAATAAAAATAATTTTGGTAATCCTAATTGACCTAAAACGAGTAAGATTTATTCTGATTTTATGCCAGTATTGTGAAAAAAACATGCTTATTTTGTCTTTTTAAATTATGGTATGAAAACTTCTGGTTTCAACTTGTAGTGACGGGGCCACTTACAGGTAGTTTTTCTTTTCATTTAAGCTTGTTTTAATTTAGGTAAAAAATTGGGTTCATTTATATAAGACATTTTTTGTGGATACGCCTGAAGCATCTTTATTTCTGTCATGTTTGTGGCATACTCTTGTTGAGTTGCCACCAACAATGACAGTGTGTTATATTTCACATTGTGATGTTGACATATTTTAATGCATGTTTTTCCTAATGTTGCCTGTTTTTTTTGTTTGCTTCTTGTTGTTTTGGATTATGTACTTATTTCAAATAAAAATAGTTTTTTTATAATATTGTGGCTATTATTATTATTATTATTATATTATTATTATGATTTTTTTTCCCTGCATGCTCTTTTGTTTTTTGGATATACATCTTCAGACAAGTCTAGCTTTTTATAGCAACTTTTGGTTGTCATACTTTTTAAGCCAGAATTCTAGCGCAGTTTGGTGTAGTTTTTGACACAACATGTCGCAGCATTGTCATGTTCCTTTCCCATGATGCCACATCAAATTTCTGTGAAGCTATGCCCCATTCTTCAAAAGGGTCACAAAAAGTGTCTAATGCCCATAATTAGAGATGGGCGAATCGATTCTAACGAAGTGGAATTTGTTTAGAATTTCAGGAAAACTTCGGTTTGGAACGAAGTCGAACTTTGGGGTACTTCGGGTAAACGAAGTGTGTTTTTGATTGATAAAATGGCTGCGAGCACCTGGCGCACATGGCAAAGCCACCTGGAGGAAGAAGGGCATAGCCTGCATGACATGTGCAGAGGTGAAGCCATCAAGACCGGGGGGATTCTGTGACGTCACCGCACTATATAAGTCCCGGGCGCGACGCCGGGGGCTCACACACCACTCCTGTGCTCATCGGGAAGGTGCTGCCGCGGCTGAAAGCCTTACTGAAGAAATTGATTTTTATATAGCGATTTCGGGGGGTGTCTCAGCTTGTCTCAGAGACTGTTCTCTAATGTTCATTCTCAAATTTTTGGGGAAATGGATCTGAAACCCCAGTGTGCGTCCACTGAGGCTGCATAACAACCAATATCCAAGTGGATCTAAGCCAGATCCTTTTGAAATTCATTTAAATAAACTGCGTTTTAAAAATACAAATACCACTTCATTTTTGGCTGCTCAATTCTATTGCGCAATTTACATCCGGGGGTTAATTAAGCGTTGTTTTGCTGGTGTGCTGACCCCAGAAACCGTCTTTTCAACGCCAAAATATATAAATTTTTCCTGTAGCCTAATTCACAACCCAAAGGTTAATTACAACTGTACTCTTGTGGGGCGTAGAAAACACCGCAATTGTAACACGCTAAAAAGTTTAAATTTGGGGCTCAATTTTTTGGCCAATTTACATCCAGGTTAATTAAGCGTTGTTTTGCGGGTGTGGTGACAAAAATAAACCGTATTTTTCTAAGCCAAAATATATAAATTTTTCCTAACTCACAAGCAAAGCTTAATTACAACTGTATCTCTTGTTGTGTGGCGTAGAAAACACGCAATTGTAACACGCTACAAAGCTACTATTTTGTGCGCTCAATTCTTTGGGCGAATTTACATCCAGGGGTTAATTAAGCATTGTTTTTGGCTGTGTGCTGACAAAAATAAACCGTCTTTTTAAACTGCAAAATGTATAAATTTTTCATGTAGCCAAATTTCACAAGCAAAGGCTAATTTCAACTGTTTCTCTTGTTGTGTTGCGTAGAAAACAGCAATTGTAACATCTACAAAGCTACTAGTTTATGCGGCTCAATTCTTTGGCGCAATTTACATCGAGGGGTTAATTAAGCGTTGTTTTGCTGGTGTGCTGATAAAAATAAACCGTCTTTTTCAACGCCAAAATATATAAATTTTTCCTGTAGCCTAATTCATGTCCGAAGGTTAATTAAGCCTGTTTGTGCTTTTACTTTTAGTAAAACACACAGTGTTTTTAAACGACACATACAAGTAAACTTTTCCCTGGCCATTTGTGGAGCGAAATTTTATATCCAAGGGTTACCCAAGCTTGTTACTTGGTTCATTTGGGAGTCAAAAACAGGGTGTATACATATACAGATATCATCATCAAACAGTGTCTGTACATTTTAGAACAAACAGTATGTCAGACAGAGAGGTGGCACAAACATTCCTGGAACAGGCCCAGGTCGCAGCACAGCAAGGGGATGTCGCAGCAGGGGTCACTCGGTGAGGCCACAACTGCCGCTGTCATCTAGCTCCCTGTGTTGTTCAGCAACCCAAGGTTCTGATTGGTTGGGAACCTCAGACACAACCCTATTGGCAATGGCCCGGGAGCGGTCAGCGCCCCTCACCTGTCCCTCAGCCCGCCTCTGTCCCACCCGGGTTTCCCTCAGCCAAGACTACATGTGGTCTGGGCTCAGCGCCACTAATAGCGAGATGAACAATTTGAGGGGGGCAGTCAGCAGCTACTTGGCAGCAAAGAAATGGGGCCAAAAATCGCCTGCTTCTGCAGTAGGCGGCAAAGTATAGATGTGGAGAGTGGCAAAAGGGAGGTCATGTTTTGAAGGTCAGCCTCGGGAATCAAAGACCGGGGATGAGGGCGCATGACGATGAAACACAAATAGATGAGATGTACCGACAGCGGCGCCGCCAGCAATGGGTCGTGTTGGCCGGAAATCAGCAGGATAGCAGCAGTGTGAGGTCGGGAGCCAAGCGGGGCCCCGGTAAAAAACCCACTTCGCAGGTCCAAGAAAGGAGCACAGCACGGGCTCAGCGAGGCCCGCAGCGGCAGAGTCACTCATTTCGGAGCGTTGGCGGTTAAAAATCCGATACTCGGCGGTGTGCGTTCTTTGCTAAGACACCTGGAGGAGCCGAATATGGTAATTAAAATCTGTGGGCAGAAGTGAAGCGTGCCAGGGGAGCTAACGTTTGGGACCATGGCCCTGCGTCAACACATGCAGCGTCACCACCGTGGCCTGGGAGAAACGTGGCCAGAGTTGGTCCATCCTGCCGCCGCAGCAACAGCAGCAGCAGCAGCGCCCAGTGGCATGCATGCCATTTCAGCCAGTCAAGGCTCCACCACCTCGCAGAAGGGACTGTTCTCTTGGACATCATCTCCCGTCCAGATAGCCTTCCTGCTCCCCGCTACCATGGCGCCAGCAGTCCCCTTCAGCGAGGCGATTTCAAGAGACAAAAGTATCGCCAACCCATCCTAAGGTGCACAGCTGACCGTGCTCCTGTCCAAGTTGTTGGTACTGCAGTCCCTCCCTTTCCAAATGGTTGACCTGCACCGTTCAGAGAACTAATGGCTTGTGCCGAGCCGAGATGGAGAGTTCCAAGCCGTAATTTCTTTTCCAAAAAGGGAGTACCAGCACTTCATAAATAAAGTAAAACAGAAGGGGGGTCAGTCCTTGAGCTTACGGTTTGTTCCCAAGGTGCACGGCAGGGGCGGACGTCTGAGCGTAACTACGGTCAGGGGCCCGTACAGTCCTTTATGGCCCACTGGGTGAATGTGCTTCCAGCACAGGCCACCAACAACTTGGACAGGAGACCCGCTTCTCCCCACGTTGTCAAACGCTGCACCTGCGCCCCAAAGCCGCCTCCTCCTCCTCCACCACCACCCCCCATCTCACCATCCTCACCTTCCAAGTACTGCTCCATCATACCACATGTGTAGGCACAGCGGGTCACGCAGTTTTACACCTGGGTGCCTCGCGAACGAAATCACACAGGAGGACCTGCTCCAGCGTCCATCAGCAAGAATCGATGTGTGGCTTCCTTCCTCCCGCGCCAACGGCAAATCTGTACCATGGTGGGCGGACAATGGGAGAACCTTGGTGTCCGCCTGCACCGAGGAGGGAGGCCATGCGCCCTGCATGGCGCATGTGTTCAATCGTTGTGAAAAGGTTCCGAAGTCATCCCCCCGATCTTCAGAACAATCTGAAAATGGCCAGGAACTGTGCAGGCACTTACCAATCGTACAAAGCCAGGACACCCTCCTCGAGTTGCAGCGGCAGAACGGCCTCCCCCAACACACTCTGATATGCAGATTTCCACCCGCTGGATTTCCACCTGCACAATGTTGGACGACTGTAAAGAACAGAGAAAGGCCATTAACATTTTTTGATGATCCAGGCAGACAGAAGTACTCCCCTATGTAACTTTGAGTCAGCCATCAGCTCATGCTGAACACCGCCGTTTGTTGAGGCCATTCGAGAGGCGACGTTATTTGTCAGTCCGCCAGGGCTACGGGGTGAATAACATCATTCCACGCTTCATGTCCTGGAACCGATGCTGAAAATCTGTCTAGGGGAGGGACTGGGGACGTGGCGACTACATCTCGTGGCCACATGAGTCCGGTGGGGGCTGAAATGGAGGAGGAGAGGAGGACATTGGAGCAGAAGCATTGTCTGGTGAAATGATGGATTTTCTACCCAGTGACAAGAGAGGAGGAGCAGGAGCACTGGAGGAAGTGGATGGAGATGAGGTAAGAAAAGGCAGATGAACCCCCAAGCACCGTGGCAGTATACATGGAAATGGAGGCAGGAGCCCCCGGAGTCCCCTGGCAGATGGCCCGCAGCATGCTATTTTCCTTGGGTAGACAGCCGAATAGTCAGCATCCGGCAGAGGATGACATCTGCTCTCCACCCTATTGGACCCTCCTAACCGGTCCAAAATGGAGCCTTTTTCCCCCCTACTGAGAGGGAAAAACAAACTCAAATACTATAGGGAAATCCCCCGTAAACCCAATGTGCGGCATCGTCCCCCTCTGACAGGTCTGACCGGGGTTCCTCAGCGCTCACAGTACTACTGCCGCGGCTGCTGGGGAAGGTGGGGGGGGGGGGGGTAGAGCAGTACCACTCCAATCAGTAGTAACCTATCTGGAGTCACTGATGAGCAGCTTCCTCACCCCCCCTAGTAGAGGAGCTGTCGCCAGCAGCAGCAGCAGGACCTGGAGCATCCCTGAACGAACAGGGTTTTGGCCTACTTGGACGCACTCTTCCACCTCATTAGAAGAACCGCGGACTACTGGCAGCCAAACTGGATGTGTGGCCGCAACTGCCGAGTTTGCAGTGGAGAAGCTGTCCTGCCCGGCCAGTAGTGGCATCAGAGCGGGTTGTCCAGTGCGGCGGGGCCATCGTCACCCCCCAAAGGGGAACCCGCTTGTCCACGGGAAATGTGAACGACTGACCTTTTCAAGATGAAATCAGGCGTGGATCGGGCCAGGGGTTTCCCCCCACACCAATGCCTAGGGGGTCAGTCTGGGTTCAAACTACCTCCACAGCCACTATTTTGATGCCGCCACCCGCCTGAGCCACACATCTGCTGACAGTTTCCTCTATCTGCCTACCACCATCTTTTCCAGACGTATGCCACCCACCCAACACTCTGTCATTGTGCCACTCTATGACCTCAGCTGCTGCTACTGGCTGGTTGCCGTGACATCCACAAATGTGTCATTGTGCCACGTCTGCCTCATGCTGCTGCTGTGGCTGCTACCATGTCCCACACTGTGTCATTGTGCCACTGCCTGAACCTCATGCTGCTGCCGCCCTGACCTCCGCTCTCATTTATTGTGCCACCTGTGGCTTCCTCCTGTTTTGCCACCTCCAGAATGTCATTGTGCCACTGCCTGATCTCATGCTGCTGCTGTCGTGACCTCCCACAAATGTGTGATTGGCCACTCTGTGGCCTAATAACTGTTTGCCGCCTCCAAATGTCATTGTGCCACTGCCTGATCTCAAAGCGCTGCTTTTCGTGACCCCACAGTGTATCATTGTGCCACTCTGTGGCCTAATACGTTTATTTCCCCCTCCAAATGTCATTGTGCCACTGCCTGATCCCATACTGCTGCCGCCCTGACCTCCACACTGTGTGATTGTGCCACTCTGTGGCCTAAACTGTTTTGCCGCCTCCAGAATGTCATTGTGCCACTGCCGATCTCAAAGCTGCTGCTGTCGTGACCTCCACCACTGTACATTGCCACCTGTGGCCTAATACTGTTTTGTGCCGCCTCCAAATGTCATTGTGCCACTGCCCCGATCTCATGCTGCTGCTTTCGTGACCTCCACACTGTATCATTGTGCCACTCTGTGGCCCAAATACTGTTTTGCCGCCTCCAAATGTCATTTGTGCCACTAGGCCTGATCTCATGCTGCTGCTGTCGTGACCTCCACCTGTGTGATTGTGCCACACTGTGGCCTAATACTGTTTTGCCGCCTCCAGAATGTCATTGTGCCACGCCTGATCTCATCGCGCTGTCCCGGGCCTCCACATGTGTGATTGTGCCATTTTGTCTTCCTCGTTTTGCCACCACCAGAATGCATTGAGTTTCCTGCCTGACCTCATACTTTGCCCCCCCGTGACCTTCGCTATCAGTCAAGTGCCACTCTGTGGCTTCCTCGTGTTTTGCCACCTCCAAAAATTCATTGTGCCACTGCCTGACCCAGCTGCTGGGATGCCGCCGTCACCTCCACACTCGTCACTATTGTTGCCACCTGAGGGTCTCCAGCTGTTTTTTTCATTTCGCTGGCATGACTTTATCAGGCTACATTCCCCTTGAGTTTTTGGTCATTTTCCCTCTTAAGTGCCCAGGAAATTTTTTAAGTGAAGCGATTCTAAAGCGGCGGCAGTCATCTGCGTGTCATACAAAACCCCAAAATTGTATGAAGACCAAACCAACCCCCCTCTGCATATAAGCATGGCACAACGTCTACAGCACCCGCAGGCTCGTGCAGCCTGGAAATAGCTGCTTTTTAACGCAATTCATGCTGAAGTAATTCGGAACGAAACAAATTTTGTCGGAAAATTCGTTGAAGTGACCGAATCGAATTTTGAAAATTCGCCATCTCTACCCATAAAAAATTGTAAAAAGTTGCAAAAAAGCCACTTTTAGGAGCATTTTAAGACACTTTCCTGTCACAACCATATGTTATGAGCAATCCTACCTTATATAAACTCTTTCTCTTGGGCCATTTCTTTGATGGTGTTTTCTTTTAAAGTACTATTTGTTGGCATATGATATTTATCACAAGTCTTACAGCAGGTGGAAAGCATTTGATAACTTATTTATGAAGTATTGACTGATCTTTCTTATTTGTTTCTTTGCAAAGACAACACTTTTTTATGTACTTGTGTTATGGCTGAATACTCCCATGATCCTGAGTAACAGTAATCAGTCTGGCTTATGAAGGCAGAGGGCACACTGATTAAAAACATTTATAAAGATATAGTAATGAACACTTATTACAGGGCAGTTAAGAAGATGTAAACTTTAATTCCTATTTTTCAAAAACACATTATACAAACTCAATGATTTAACAACTAAATTGGGGTGGGGGAGGAGGGAACCGCAGGAGCAGATAATTAAATGATTTATCTACATTTCCTCCTATTAACAAGAAAATGCATTATCTACATCTCAATTTTTTATGACTCCCAAGTTCAAGTAGAACAGTGTCAATTAGAATACTCTACAGGAGGAACACTATGTTCAACAGAAAAAGAAACATGAATGTAGAATAATGTGCTGTAAAATTACATTAGTGTTAGAGAGCAATAGCTTGTTAAATATGGCATTCAGTTATATATTGTAGGTTCAAGTTAACAAGTCAAATACTGTCTATAGTAAAACTTTACAACAATGCTCACTTAAAATTCAATAAATGGACAACAGTAGTTAAATAGTTTAAACCAATGAAACTTTTATTTGAATAGTAAAAAGAAGATAAATTGCGACTCCCTTCCCCAATCTGGCTCATTTATTCCAGGATTACAAAACAAAGCAAGCAGGGATAGATAGAAGCAATAAGCCTATGATCGTTTTGCATGCTTGCACGCAAAATGCTCAGATTGGGATGGCGAGTGCAGCAATTTATTCTTATTTGTACTGGATTACTACGAATCTTGCTGTTTGTGTTAAGCACTAGGGGTTGGCATTTTTATCGACAAAGTTTAAATCGGCAAAGGTTTTTTGGGTGATCGAAAAATTTCCAGATCATGCGTAATTAAAGGGTTAAAATCTGTGCATATTATTAAAATCGCGCCATTTTTTGGCGCTTCCCGTTTTTTGGGAGCAGCAAATCAGATTAAAGAATAAGGGAGGGTGAGTGTGTGTGCGATCATGCTGGGGGGTGTTGGTTGCGTTGGCGGAAAAAACAATGGACCTGTTTTACATGAACGGTTTCCCGTTTCAGCCCCAGTTTCTCAGCGTCTATGGGATAGGAAATGCGCTCTGCCCGTGGCCAAACAGCTCAGGAAATTGTCTATTTCTGCACAGAGAAAACTCTATATTAGTGTGATCCTTCCCCAAATTTAGTTAGATTAGATTTGAAGATCTTATGTAGTTTGCTAGGAATTTTAAAACAGCATCTACGCTGTAAAATTTACGGGGGGTGGGGGGCGGGGGGGGGGGCCCCCCGGGCGAAAAACGACAAGCTCTATCTTAAGAACACTGGTAAAGTTCACCAAGATTTGTGTAGAATTTTAGTGGAATATCTTTATTATTAACAGTTTGCATTGAAAATATTTCCTGGATATTGAGCAGCCTGAATTTATTTTATTTAAAATAATTTTTTTGTAACTGCAGGGCTCCTTGTTAGCTGCAAAAATCCCTTTTATTATCTTTTACATTTCAGTAGGTGTTCATTTTAATTTTACCCATTAACCCGTGCTGTTGATATATCCACCTTTCAGTTTAATTTACTATCCAGCACATCTTGTGTCACGCACAGGTTGTTTGTTGAAGAAATACCGTGTAACGTACGAAAAACATCACCAGTTACGTGTTTTTTGACTTTTGCGCACCCTGCATTGTTCATGACGCAGCATCTACGTAAATCTTAAAACTGCAATTCTATATTTCACACAGGTGAATTGAAAGGTGCAAAAAATAATCGTTTTTTTTCATACAAACATAAGAACAGTTTACGTGTTTTGTGACTTTTGCGCAACCCAGCATAGTTTCATTGGAGAGTATCCACGTAAATCTTAAAACAGAAATTTCTATATTCACCACAGGTGAATTGTAAAAGGAGCAAAAACATACCGTTTATTATACCAAAACATATACAGATAAACTTGTTTTTATTGGACTTCTTGCCCAGTTCATGATTTGTTGATAGACACCTTGCAGTTAAATTTGAATCCAGCAATTTGTTTTGATTACAGGGATTGAAGAATAGCTGTGATTTGCCGTATTTTTAATAAGAAGACTTTCCAAAAACTATTCCATACCTTCTCAGAATATTGATATTTCTGAACATGGAGCGAAATGCAGGTGGAGGTTAACGCGAGCAAAGAGGGGGGGTAGCCACATGGAGCGTTGAGGTACGAGAGAAGGTGATCCTTCCCAGTTGCTGGCGACAAACACGCATGCCAGCGGATCGTCAGTTGCAGGACCGTAGGCCTTTCATCGCAGGGTCAGGGACCTGTGAATTCTAAGTAAGACATCGTCGCCAATCTGTCCTTTCAGTGGTTTATGAAACCTGATATCTGCAGTCTTACCTCCTCGTCCTAGCAGTCACGGCCACTAATGTCTCGCATTCAGCATCATCAGCATCCGTCAAACGATGAAGCAGGACCCAAATGTCATCTCGTTTATACCCACCACTGTGGATAATCCATTGTATGAAGACCTCTTTGATGAACAAATGCGGTTGGTACAGAAGGGCATGTTAAAAGATCAACGAGGATGATTTAGTCTCTGCTCTGACGCCCGGTTCCTGTTGCTTTCAGAGGAGGTGATGGAAGCCGGTCAATCGGAAAAAAATCCCGGCGGTCGGCAACGCCTTGCAGTGCCCCTTGCTTTACCCGCAGCTTCTGGATGCAAAAGTCAGGACGACCAAGTCACCTGTGTTATATGATGATGATGATGACGACATTGCGGATCCATCCTGTCTTTTCCGCAGAATTTGCTTCGAGCGCTTCATCAGTGGACGAGGAGGAAGACGATGGGTAGTGTCAATACGGGTCCCGCCACAAAAAGGGAGAGGGTGGTCGCAGAAGTCCGCTGATATGATTTCCGCCAGCCACGGTCAGCGCAAACCCCGCTCCTCGCTTATCGCCGCCCAAAAAGGTCCGGACCTCTCAAGCCGGCCCCTTTCTTTGAGCAAGCCTCTGATTCACCCGCAATGTCATATGCCGCCTTTGCCGTAAACGCATAAGTAGAGGCAAGAACCTTAAGTGGTTAACCACCACCAACATGTCTAGTCACATGCAGCGAATGCATGAGTTGAAATGGAGGGACCACTTGGCCAAAAAAGGCCAGACCGACGCCGGGCCTCCAACCACTGTCACACCCTCTGTCTCCGCCTCCTCCTCCTCCGCCACCACCAAGCGGTCCTCAGCTGCCCATGTCTCTCAGAGTCATGATCAGGTTTCACCTCCGCTTCAGCCTCCACCGTCGCCCGAGTACCACCAGCACCACCAGAGACCCATCCTACCCCTTCCCCCTTCCCCAGTTTTGACGACCTGCACGCCGTACAGCGGCAGTCTAGCAGCCAGCCTTCGTCTCCAGGTTTGGGAGCAGAAGAAACATTTTAAACCCCAAACCATCCCAAAGCCAAAAGCCTGAATGTCGGCATTGCCAGGCTTTTGGCCTTGAAATGTTGCCTTTTTTTCCGCGGGTGGACACAGATGGGTTTCCGCCACGTCATGGCCCTCGCCTCCCCCCAAATCCCAAATTGCCGAGCAGCATTCTTTTGCCAAAAACCCGTCCCTGCCCTGGCCAGCCACGTGTCATCTAAAATTTCAAGCGCTTGTCTGCATCTGTGTCCGGAAAAAGTCCATCTCACCACCGACACAATGGACATTAAGCACGCCAAGGCCGCTATATCTCTGTGACAGCTCACTGGGTGTTATGGTTGGATGTCTCTGGGGTGACGGTGGCTCTCAGGCTCGGCGCACGCTCTTCAAAACTGCGGGGATGGTGCAGGGCTCTTCCCCTTTTTCCCCCAAGGTCTCGGGTTGGAATAAAACAACGTGCCCAAGAACACCCAGGCCGGTGGGTTGAAAAACCTTTGCCTTGGGAAAACCGTCCACCAAAGGTACTGGAGCCCTGTGGGAACCGGCTTTCTAAGGCAACTGCCTGCTGAAGAAGGCTCGAGGTCTGAGTTCGCACTTCCGCCCGTTCGCACCCCCTTCGTCCGCCTGGCTGCTTTGGCAGCGTCAGCTCGGCCTCCCCCCGTCAACCGTCTCATTTGTTGACGTGGCAACATCTGGAATCCCACCCTCCACATGCTCCACGATTGTGGCAGCAGCCCCAATGCCATTACGCAGAAACGAAGTGACACATGGCCTGACAAGCAGCGGTACGGACCTCGGGGTGTTGAACCACCGAGAGTGGAGGCGGGTGAAAAGTTTCTGCACCACCCTTTGCCAGTTTTGAAGAACCCAAACCAAAATGGTCAGTGCGGACAATGCCCTTGTCAGCATGAGCATTGTGGTGATCTTAGTTCTGGAACGATCGTTGACACTCTGAAACAACAGGTCCCGCCAGCGACAGAGGAGGAGATGGACACAGATGCGGCCCAGGGAGCCTTTCTCTCCGTCAAATCCACAAGGCCCGACAGTTTCACAATTTAAATGGGTTTCTTCATTAGGCAGTGGTTCGGGGGTCCAGAGCTAGTGCAAGGTGGGCGTGTCAGCTCTCAGGGTGAAATCATCTCAGGCAAGTCAGGGCTGTGTTGAAGCTGTGCGGATTTAGCGGAGGGAGGAGGAGAGAGGAGGAGGGAATTCCTAGACACCGATGTTAGGACGTCCCCTGCCTTGGAAAGAGGTTGGCGCGAATTTGGGGCCCGGAGGAGGAAGATGAGGAAGACCCAGTTTGCTATGCCCCTCGACCCAGAGGCTTGGGAAATAAAGGCTCCATCTCTCACATGAGTGCTTGGATGATCCATATCCTCCAACATGATCCTCGCATTAAGGCCATCAAATGAACAACAGTTACTGGTGGCCACCCTCCTGGATCCCGTACAAAACAAAAATCAGCACTTTCCTTCCACCCACCCAAATAGAGAGTAAAAATGCAGGAAATGGAGACCTTGCTGATTGATCAACGGGAGACATCTGTTGCATTCTGCTTCACGTTCCCCAAAAAGCCCACGGTGGAACAACATCAGCGACGTGACAGCAGTAGAGTGCCAAGTGGGGCGTAGCGGCAGCAGCAGGCAAGGTGGCAGAAGCCTAATGGTGACCTCTGGCAACCTTTTTTTACCACCTCACCAACGCATGCAATGCAGGGCACACATCCAACACACAGAGATCAGCTTTAAAATATGGTGCACGACTATCTGCGTCCAACACCGATGTTTTTGCATGTGTTCCGGGCCCAATAGACTTCTGGGTATCCAAAATGGACGAATGGGCCCCAAACTGGCTCATCACGCCATAGAGGGGTTGTCCTGCCCAGCGCCAGCCCTCATATCTGAGCGGACCTTCAGCACAGATGGAGGAGTCATTACAGACCAACGCATCCGGCTATCCACAGATAAGGTGGAACGTTTGACTTTCATCAAGATTAATCAGGGATGGATCTCTGAAAGATGTTGTGGCCCCAATTGCCGAGGTCACCGATTAGTTTTCCGGTCCCACTTCACATTCCTTTTCAAACAGAAATGGTTCCTCTTGAAAACTTTTTTTTATAAAATGATCATTTCTTACGCAATTTTTATTTCTCTTTTCCATTTTGCTGGTTTTGCTTTGAGGAGACTGTAAAAGACAAGGTTTCATGACAACACCCCTATTCCATTTACTCACTTTATCTTAAGAATTTTCGCATGTCAATAGTTTTGAGGTCATGTTGCTGTGAGATACAGCTATAATTTTGGTCCTTGGGAAAAAGAAATGTGGCTTCTAAGTGGCATTTTTCTCCCTCACAATTTTTAATAGTGGCTGGGAAGTCATATTTATAATTTTTTGGGGTCATTGTAGCTGTGAGATACAGCAATAATCATGGTCCTTTGGAACAGAAATGTGGCTTCTAAGTGGCATTTCTCCCTCACAATTTTTAAAAAGTGGCTGGAAGTCATTTTTAATAATTTTTTGGGTCATGCTGCTTTGAAATTCAGCAATACTACAGGTCCTATATAAAAAAATGTTTGTTTCTAACAGACATTTGTTCTTCATAAATTGACCAAAGTGGCTCAAGGGTCATGCTTTGAATTTTTTGGGGGGCATTTTGCTTTGAAATGCAGCAATACTACAGGTCCTATTTCGAAAATGTTGTTTCTAATAGACATTTGTTCTTCACAATTGTCAAAAGTGCTCATGGGGCATGCTTTGAATTTTTGGGGGCTTTTGCTGTGACATGCAGATACTAGAGGTCCTATTCTAAAAATGTTGTTTCTAACAGACATTTGTTCTTCCCCAATTGTCCAAAAAGGGTCAAGGGTCATGCTTTTTAATTTTTGGGGGCATTTGCTGTGACATGCAGCTATACTAAGGTCCTATTATAAAAAATGTTGTTCTAACAGACATTTGTTCTTCACAATTGTCCAAAGTGGCTCAAGGGTCATGCTTTGAATTTTTGGGGGCCCTTTTGCTTGTGACATGCAGCTATACTAGAGGCCTATCCTAAAACATGTTGTTTCTAACAGACATTGTTCTTCACAATTGTCCAAAGTGGCTCAGGTCATGCTTTGAAATTTTTTTGGGGGCATTTTGCTGTTACATGCAGCTATACTAAAAGGGCCTATTCTAAAAAATGTTGTTCTTCTAACAGAATTTGTTCTTCACCCAAATTTTCAAAGAGTGGCTCAAGGGGGATGGTGCTGTCAGAAACAGGAATAGGTAGGACAACTGTTAATGGACACATATTGCAAAATGACTTTATTTGCAAGATCTTTAACATAGCTATCAATCCCTGTATTGAGACAACCCATTTAATACAATGAAAAAAATGAGAAACAAAGACATGGTGGGATTCCATCCTATTTTAAAAATATGTTTTCTAGAATTAAAGTACTAAAAAAAAACTTGCATGTACAAAATAGCTGTTAAAAAAAATTCCTCTGAATTGTACAAGGGAGGTACAGGAAAACTTGACCAGATGTAGGTTATTCAGAGGACATGGAGTATGGGAGCACGACAGAGAACAAAGTACAGAGACCATTTCCTCCCAAAACGTTGAGTAAAATGAAAAAAGAATGCCAAGATAAAGGGCACCTGGGTTAACAGGAGCGTTAACCACCGTATTTCCAAGTGAGCTCAATTGTCCACACATCATACGGAGGGAAAAAAGCGCTTACCCAGGTATTGACTGGGGACTGAGGAAGGCTGGAGTTCTCACACTTCCGCTTCCCCCACTCTGCTTCAGCACAACAGTTTTCGTTGCTGCGTCATCAGGGCATTAAACCTGCGTGTTAATAGATGACGGACGCCAGCCTAGGCTCTCACCGCACCCACTGTAACTCCGGCCCTGGGGCAAAGCTGTGGCCCAGGACGGTATAGTCAATGTCCAGTTAACTAAAATGGTGGTTAAAAGACCTTTTTCCGGACTTTTTAAATGTGGGGTCATGCAGGTTTTTGGGGCTCATGCTGGGCCCAGGACAGGTATATCAATGTCCAGAAAAACTAAAATGGTGTTTGAAAGACTCCCTTTTTTCCGGCACTTTTTAAATGTGGGGGTCATGCAGGTTTGGGGCTCATGCCGTGGCCCAGGACAGGGATATTCAATGTCCGTTCAAGGAAGATGCTGGTTCAAATCATACTGCCTTCTGGCACTTTTTAATTTGTGGGGGATGCAGGTTTAAGGGTCAGGCTGTGGTACAAGACAGGGATAGTGAGTGGTCTGTGACTTTTTTTCTGTGACTTTTATAACCTAAGTGTGTTGCCTAAAATGTAGCACGTATCCATTTGACTGTTGTGGATGTTAATTTCAGCTTCTCCAGCCTTGTTTGGGTGTAATAATGAAGGTGTTGTTGCTCTCCCATAGACTTTAATGGTCATCGCTCATAATCGACGCTCACTATCGAACAACCTTATCGATAGCGGCCGACTATCGACTATCGATCTATCTCGATAGCCAACGCAATCGCTCAACACTATTAAGCACCACCGAAAGCGTGTAAGTGGAGTTGGTTTTCTTGGGAGTGGAATACAAAAGTGAGTGTCCATTTGAATGGGACTGCTGGTGCCGATCACTCATAGCATGCAGTGAAACAGCTAAAACGCAAGATATATATAAACGCAAGATATATATATGTACATCTGCAGCATATAACAAATATAGAATGAGAATGATAACAATACACATTTATGTGTCTACCTGCATATTATCTGTACTTTCAGTATGGTTAAAAGCATAATTGCAACCTGGATATCTGCTGTAGATTGGCCATTTTCATGCAGAATATGTCCATTCTAATTATGTGAGGCTTATCTGTGACTTTCCTGTGCAGAATCAGCTGCAATAATGAGCATTAATTGTAAAATCTACAACTTTTCCATTAATGTTTTTCCAGAGCATGTGAGTGGGTTATAAAATGCATTGCCATGGAATATGGGACTAAATCCTGACAGAAACATAACTAAAACTGGCACATACAGGATTCCACATGCTTTTGTCCAATTAGCACATTATCCAGAACAACAGAATTTGCAGCTGCAGGAGTGGAGAACTATCTGTCAGCGACTGGCTGGGCAGAGAGAAGGTAGGGATGGTGTATATTCATCAAGGCCGGACAGGGAATAAAGCACAACCCTGGCAGCAAACCCCCACCAGCCCACATACAATATCCGCCTCCAAAATTTTCCTCAGTCATGCACCTTGCCACTTTCTAAAATAAACACCTCTACCACAAGCAAGAATATAAAAGAGGCGAAGAGAAACCCCTAATCACAGCGTCAGGGACAGGTGTACACCCACTTTACAATCAGGGACAAGTGTACACTGTCACTATACAAGCGCCAACATAACGTACAATACCGCCAAGGATTGGCCACATAGTGATCAGACACCAGCTAAGGTCGCATCACATTACAGTGAATACAGCACTGATCCAAAATAGAAGCAAAATAACTCCTGACATTCAGGGACTCACAGGAGATATCATCTCTGATGGGAGTTGTTCTCTTGCCCTTTTCTTCTCCATCTGGCCCAATTATCCATGACGTCTTCTCTGATGTGACCTTCGCTGCTCTTTTTTTCTACGTCCGGGACAGATTGCAATGTTGTCTCTACCCGACCACTACTCGTCCCTGTAGAATTTACCACACAGACATCTTAGTCTCTCTCTGTTCCAGCACTTACCTATCAATTTCCACTTCTGTACAAATTCCCCATTCATTGCGCCCCAAATAGTAATAGTGCACCTTTTGGTGCCCCACACAGTAAATGTACCCCAAACAGCAAAAGTGCTCCCAGACAATTATCGGGCCCCCATTTTTGGCACCGGTAGGCAGGTACACACTCCATATAGTAGATAGTCCCCCAAATTAGGCAGGCAGATAGGTAGATGCTCCTTTTAGGTACATTAGACCATAAATATTAGAAATGAAAAAAGTTGGTAAACAGTCCCTCATTAGATAGTTATACATGCCCCCCAGTAGGTAGGTAAGTATATATGCTACCCACAGTAGGTAGGTATATAGGTACCCTCAAAATGTTTGTATATAAGCCCCCTCAGTAAGTTTATAGACTCATTCAGTAGCTGATGAAGTATACAGTATAATCCCCAATTAGGTAGCCCCTCAATGGTTATATAGGCCTCCTCAGTAGAAAGAGAAGTATAAAGGTCCCCACAGTACGTAGAAAGGTTGTAAAGCCTCCATTAGCTACTTATATAGACCTTCTCAGTAGGTAGGTATATAGGGTCCCTCCAGTAGATGGGTAAGTATATAAGGTCCCTCCCAGTAGATAGATATAAAGGCTCCCTCAATAAGTAAGTACATAGGTATCCCTAGTAGCTAGGTTGGTATAAAGAGTCCCATCAGTATGTAGTTACATAGCCCCCCCAAGTGAGTAGATAGGTACACAGGGCTCCTCAGTAGGTAGGTATATAGGACCCGCAGTAGGGAAGTAGATACTGTATGTAGGTACATAGGCCCCCCATTAGGAAAATAGATGCACAGGTTCCCCAGTACTTAGATAGTTACACAGGCCCCCAATAATTAAGTAGGTAGCTACACAGGCTCCCCAGTAGTTAGGTAGGTAGACAGTACCTCCTTTCAGTAGTTAAATAGGTAGACAGGGTCTTCCCCAGTAGTTACAGTATATAGGTAGACAAGGCCTCCCCAGTAGTTATTTGGGTGGTCAGGGCCTCCTCTAGTAGTTATATGGTTAGACAGGGCCTTCTTCATTAGTTCTATAGTTAGTCGCAGCCTCCTCCAGTAGTTATATGGGTAGACAGAGCCTTCCCTAGTATTTATATAGGTAGTCAGGGCCTCCCCCAGTAGTAATATAGGTATCGAGGACCTCCCCCAGTAGTTATATAGGTAGACAGGGCTCTCTCCCAGTAGTTATATAGGTAGATACCCCCCCAAAAGTAGTTATATAGGTAGTAAGGGCCTCTCCCAGTAGTTATATAGGTAGTTAAGGCCTCCCCCAGTAGTTACATAGGTAGTCAGGGCCTTCCCCAGTAGTTATATAGTTAGACAGAGCCTCCCCCAGTAGTGATATAGGTAATCAGGGCATCCCCCAGTAGTTAAATTGGTAGACAGCAAACCCTATAAAAAAAAAAAGTAATAATAATGCTAATTTTTCCTCCCTCTTTTTTTCTCTGTCTAGAGCAAGAGGCTTGATGTCATTAGGCCGCGTGCTCCAGGACACCACTTCTGGCATCTACTAGGCAATAAGCTTACATATAAGCATGCAGCCTATTACAGGCTGCGGAACATGTGGCACGATGACATCATTACATCGCAGCTGTGATTGCTGTATAGGTGGGTGTATTTAACCGAGCGATACAGCATTGTGGGGAGTGGGGGGTGTGGTCCCCCAGGCTCAGGGGTCCTGATTATCATCCCTACCTTCCTTAACACTGTATACACTCAATAAGTGCTATGTATACAGATAAACAACAAACTTCAAGCTTCCTGCTTCCGTAACTAACAATCATGTACCAGGGCTGGGAACTGACAACTAGGCCTCAACAGACCTATATCACCTCTGTAATAAAAATAAAAAAAACAACAAAAGTAACAATAGTAATAAATTATAATAATTTACACTAAATAAAAGTAAATGAAAACACTAATATGCCAGATCACAACTTTTAGGTCTGGCCACAGCAATATAAAAATATTTGAACCTACTGCATAAAAATCTATTTTAGTGGTATTTTTTGTTATTATACAATACACACACACACACACATTGAAAACTTTAAAACAAGTATGTAAAAATTAATTCTTAACTATCACAGGAATAAGTTGATAAAAATCCCCTTGTATAAATAAGTAAAGGAAAACCATAAGCAACAAAACAATGGGGGACATGGATTAAACTGTCCTGGTCTAAGACTTTCTTTGTTGCCCATAGCAACCAATCAGAGCGCCCCATTAATTTTTTTTCAGAGCACTATATGAAATGGAAGGGGAGCTCTGATTGGTTGCTATGGGCAACAAAGACAGTCTTAGACCTAGACAGTTTTCACACATGTCACCCAATATGTATAAATGTCCCAAAACAAGTATATAGTATAAACAAAGGATGCAAAAAGCCCAGTGGGGGAAATATAGAAATATGTATAACATGATATGCAAAACATCTCAAGAAGGTAATATATAGTATTATAACAATTTTTCTAACCCATATAGAAAGTACAAAGTAAGGACAAGGCATTTCATCCCTTGTAGCACAAATGTTCTGTATTTACTTTTGAACTTTAGAAACTAGTTGGTATTGTGATCGGATTTTTGGATAGATTATTTGTGTATTTAATATCTTGTCCCCACCTTACATACAGGTTATCATGCCTTAATATATTGTTATAATACTATATATGTGTATTTGGACATACATCTTGATTTTGTTGGTTATAAGGTGGAGAAAATAAGTATTTGATACCCTGTCGATTTTGCAAGTTTTCCATCCTAAAAGAATAGAGAGGTCCGTAATTTATATCGTAGATATACTTCAAATATGAGACAGAATCTGAAAAAAAATCCATAAAATCACATTGTAATTAAATAACTAATTTGCATTTCATTGCATGAAATAAGTATTTGATACAATAGAAAAACATAACTTAATATTCAAACCACACATCCAAGCCCTCACCTTTGCCTGCCGCCTCCACATGAAAAATATTTCACGCATCCGCCCATTCTTCAACTTTGACACTACAAAAACGCTAGTCCACGCCTTGACTCTCTTGTCTGACTACTGTAACACTTTCTCTGTGGCCTCCCATCCGCACTCGAGCTCCCTTCAAACCATCCTCAACTCTGCTTGCCCGCAAAATCCACCTCTCTCCCCACTACTCACTGCCTCTTCCCTTGTCAATCCTTTTCACTGGCTCCCATTGCCCAGTAAATTAATTTCAAGTTACTAACATGACCTACAAGGCTCTCCAAAACCTCTCTCCCCCATACATCTCTGCTCTAATCTCCAATACCTTCCCTCACCAATTTTCGCTCTCCAGGACCTTCTCTGCTTCCCTCTCATCAGCTCCTAAACACAACCGTCTCCAAGACTTCACTCATGCTTCACCCATTCTCTGGAACTCCTTAACCCGAAACATCAGACTCTCCCCAACTTTTACCAGTTTCAAAAGCAACCTGAAAACCCATCTCTTCAGGATAGCTTATAAACCTACACTAACCCACCACCATAAAACCCCGGCCCACAAACATGTCGCGCCTTCTGTTCTTCCCCCTCCCTTTTCTAGATTGTAACCCCTCATGGTCAGGGTCCTCTTTCCCCCTTTGTATCAGTTACTAGTCATTTTTCGTCACCATTGTATTTGTTCAACATTTGTTATGTATGTAACTCCCCTTTAATTCCCCTTTAATGTACAGCGCCCTGTGTTTCGGATCATTGTCCTGCTGGAAGACCCAGCCATGACCCACTTTCAATGCTCCTGCTGAGAGAAGGAGGTTGTTTGCCAAAATCTTGTGAAACATTGCCCCATCTATTTTACCTTCAATACGGTTCAATTGTCCTTTCCCCTTTGCAGCAAAGTATCCCCAAGGTATGATGTTTCTACCCCCATACTTCATGGTTGGAATGGTGTTCTTGGTTTTGAACTCATCCTTCTTCAACCAAATAGTGGAGTTAATACCAAAAAGTTCTATTTTGGTCTCATCTGACCACTTGGCCATCTCCCATGCCTCCACTGGATCCTACAGATAGTCATTGGTGAACTTCAAATGGGCCTGGACATGTGCTGGTGTGAGCAGGGGTTCCTTGCGTAATCTACAGAACTTTAATCCATGACAGAGAAGTGTGTTACTAATGATAATCTTTGAGACTGTGGTCCCAGCTCTGTTCAGGTCATTGACCAGGTCCTCCCATGTAATTCTGGGCTGATTACTGACTTCTCAGAGTCATCCTCACAATGCAAGATACTTGCCTGGAGCCTCAGACCGAGGAAGGTTGACAGTCATCTTGTGTTTCTTCGATTTTCTAATAATTGCTCTAACAGTTGTTGCCTTCTCTCCAAGCTACTTGCCTATTGTCCTGTAGCCTATGCCAGCCCATCTCAGTTCTTTGGTTTTGGCCATGGTGAAGAGATTGGAGTGTGATTGATTGAGTGTATGGACGGGTGTCTTTTTTACAGGTAACAAGTTCAAAGAGGTAAATAGTGATGAGCGATTGTGTTGACAATCATTATCTTATAGATAACAGATTTTTGAAATTATCATGCCAATAGCCCATAGTCGATAATCGCCGATGACCATTAAAGTCTATGGGAGAGCAACAACACCATGATTCTTACACCCAAACAGGGGAGGAGAAGCTGGAATTAACATCCACAACAGTAAACTGGATATGTGCTACATCTTAGGCAAGACAATTAGGCTATAAAAGTCACAGAAAATAATTCATAGGCTAAAATAATTTCACACAAACAAGACACCCCTATTGGAAATGGCACATGGGAACTACCAGGATACCCCTAGCACATTTTGCACCTGGGACCAACAACTTGTCATATATGCGGTGCTGGTGGCAGCAAGAATGTCCCAATGGGGAACGCGGAGGCTCAGCTGACAGGGCCTCAGTTCAAGCGGGTGGGGGTGAGAAAACAGGCAATGCAGCTAAACCAAATGGGTGACCACCATTACTATTCCTATTTTAACCTATCACCGGGCACCTTTTTCATTCCTGCCCCTGGCAGAAATACTACCCAATTGCCACCCCTGGCATCCATTTTAAAGTAGCTTGACCCCAAAACCACAAAAAAAAATGCCCTTATGGACAATCAGAATACACATTCCCAATAAGAAATTGACTATTTTAAAAAAATATATTTTTCCAATCTTGCTTCTACTGCTGCTGCTGCTACTGCTACTTGCCATTCTACTGCTGGCACATTGCTGACGTTGTACCACTGCCAAATTAGAATGTGAAGCTGATGCAACAGATGTCTCCAGTGGAGGCCTGTGAAAAATTCCTGCATTCTATTGTCAAGTGGGTTGAAGGAAATTGCTCACTTTTGATTTGGAACGTGGATCAAGGAGGGTGGACACCCAGCAACCCCTCTTCATTTTGATGGCCTTGAAGCGCGGCAAATTAGCTTTTTGTCAATAAGACCTTTACTATTGGTTTCTTTAACAGCGGCATACCCCAAAACCAGCAAAGATTCCCTTGATAGAACCTCAGATTAAAAGATTAAAAAGTGTCGGAAGAAAGTAATCTTTGAACCACCATTTTAGTCGAACTGGACATTGAAGCACGGACTGCAATAAGAGTATTTAAATGTTATATGTATTAATATGGAGGCCTTCGCAAAACTGACAACAGGCGCAATTTACTATTAAATATGAATAACACAATTTGCGTACAACTGAGCTCTATGCGGCAAACCGACGCAAGGACTGCAATAAGAGTATTTAAATGTTATATGGATTAATATGGTGGCCTTCGCATCACTGACAACAGGCGCAATTTACTAGGAAATATGAATAACACAATTTGCTTACAAGTGAGCTCTTTGCGCCAAACAGACACACGGACTTCAATAAAACTATTTAAAAGTTATAGGGATAAGTTATGCCGGTTTTGGAAACACTGACACGCAGTGAGTGCAATAGAGCTGGAAAAACAAAAGGGACAATTTCACCTCCTATTAGAGGTTTTCTGGCCAAAAAAGTGGTAAAAAACATTGCTTTTTCAATTCAAAGTCACAGAACACACTGTGCTACACAATATCACCCTTCTTTTCCAAAGTCTCTCCAGTACAGAACTCTCGTTTCTTTGTAGGTGGAAAAACTTACAAAATCGGCAGTGTATCAAATACTCATTTTCCCTAATAATCTCTGTATTATATACATGTTTTCAGACATTTAAACATGCTGTTGGGCGATATTTAGTCCTCCCTCGCTTATTTATGGAGAGGTATTTGTGTTTTTACAGAATTTTTTATGCATTTTTAATTGTTTTTACTTTTGTGGTTGGTGTCTGCTTCTGTTTTTTGAATAATGCAATTTTTATTATCATTAATATAAATTTATATAATTTTGCATACTTTTGGTTTATTCCCTCTGTTTCTTGTAGCTTTGTTTTTTCCAGATTTTGAAATTCACAAGTGGAAAAATCTGAAGTTACAGTTAGAGATGGGCAAAATTGATTCTAACGAAGGGGAAATTTCGTTTAGAATTTCAGGAAAAATTTCGGTTGGGAACAAAGTCGAACTTTGGGGACCGGGTAACAAAGTTGATTTTTCTTTGATAAAAAAGGGTGGAGCACAGGCGTTACAGGGGGAAAAGAACTGGGAGGAAGAAGGGCATAGCCTGCATGACTGGCAGAGATGAAGCCATCAGAGACCGGCGGGATTCTGTGACGTACCGCACTATATAAGTGGGGGCCGACCGGGCTTTTTCCGCCTTCACTGTATTTTAAATTAAGATGCTTGCGGCTGATTGTGTAGTCTTACGAAGAACGATTTTTATACAGGATTTTTGGGGGGTGTCTCAGCTTGTCTGAGAGACTGCTTTCTAATTTGTTCTTTTTCTGATTTTTTCGGGGTTTTGGATCAAAAAGTCCATGTGCGTCACGAGCTGCATATAATTTTAATCTATCTGTTACAGCCATTAATACCCAAGGGGGTTTTAAACAGGGGGACTACTGGTCTTGACCCCGCCTGAATACTGAAAGGAGTCTTTTGGGGACTCCTTGCTTGTTTTCGTTTATTTTTAGAGTTTCTTTTTGTGGTTTTTTTAAAAAATTTATATTTTTTGTTGTATATTATTTGGAATCCAACATAATTTTTTTGATTTTTTTTTTTTCCTTTTCTTATTTTTTCAGAAAATAACAATAATTAAATAGACGTTTTTAAAAAATTTTTTTTTTCAAGTGCACACATAAAAACAACAACTAAGAACAAAAAGCAGAGAAAAATTAGGTGGGAGCAAAAAAATGAAAATATGGCCAAATTCACCTTCTAAAATTTTGTTTTTTGATTTTTAGCTTTGCCTTGATTTATGGCGTCATTGCCCACAAGATTACCACAAGCCCCAAAAATTCCCGACAGATCTTTTTTTTCTTGCACTTTCTTTGATCTGGAAAAAATTTGTTTAACCCCCCCTTCGAGCATGTAAAATTGGGGTGAACCCCTTTCCCATCTGGACTTTTGGACCACTCAACTCCCCACAAGCGTTTTGCAAAAAAACCCTTTGCGTGACATTTTTTGGGGGGTAATCTCTTGAATTTTATCCATGTTTTTTTCCCGCAAATCAAAAGGCTTTTTCAAATGCATAAAAGGGCCTTTCCCCCTTGTGCTGTTCGTGTGGAATTTTCGTGCCATCTGATCCACTAATCTCTCATATTTTGTTTCATTGTAAAACTTTACCGTTTCGGATTTTTTTTTGGGGAATCAGACGCAACAACAACATCTGATCGGAACTCAAAATGAAACATTTTTGTTGACCTTTCCTTGATATCTGTAAGTGTAAAATTTGTTTTCATTTCAAAATTTTAGTGTTGTACAATTCTCTTCGGTTTTTATTTTTTACCTTCTCCCTTACTTTCTCATGTTCCCACGGTTTTTTCCCTTTGCTTTTTGTGTTTGCAAATTTTTCTAAAAATAATTATCGGTTTTTCATTGCGACCTTTTTTTCAAAAAGGGCCCAAATAACTTATTACCACAGGGGTTGCAAAGGGCCCTCACAGGGGTGTCATCTTTGCCTAGAAAAGGGGAAGCCATTTGCCGATATTTGCTATCCTTTCAACAGCTACCCAAATATTGTGGCCTTTTTACGGTTAAAGGGCATGTACTGCGTGAATGGACACCTATTTTTGTTTGGGGGAAAAGTTGCTCCATCCACCGTTAGGGGGGCCATTTTGAAAAACACGCAAAAAATTTTTCAATAAACCTGCCCCACACGTAGAAAATAGAGCAAATTGTCGTTTCAGTCTCTCCGTCGAGTAATTTTCATAAAATTTTGAGAAACCTCATAATTTCAAAAAAAAGGGGGTCCAGAAAATTGTCGCTTTGCAAAACGGTATTCCCCCCAGCTTACACCAATATGCTAATCATGACGGTTGTCCCCAATTTCCCACGACTATTATCGAAATAAATCATCTGCCCTCATCGATAGAGAAAACTGTAAAATTATTGTTCCTGCATGTTCTGCAAGGTACTTTTCTTTTTAAATTGCATATTATGAATCAAAAATAAACGCCAGGCGTCAAAGGACTATCGATAAGATATTTCTCTGGGGGATCTTTGGGCCAGGGCTTCTCGAAAATAAATTTTTTTTTCACGCCTACCAGGCAAGTGTTCCCAAATTTTACAGGTTTCCATTGAATACCCTCCCTGAAAATAGTTTCCTTTAGATTGCCTTTTCTGGTGTTTGTTGTTTCATTACCTTCGCCGCCTCTTACCTGTTGTTCTTTCATTTCTGGGCTTTTTCTGTTTTTTCTGTCCCCGACCCGGAGGTGGTCAGATGGGAACATAAGCATGGCCCGATCCCAGTTGATTCTTGGGAAAATCGGAAAAAAAGTGTGAATTTAGAATTTTTTTTTTTGGAAGGGTCCTGCACACTGGCTGGAAAAAGCGGCGGAATATCCGACCCGGGTTTTTCACCCCAATCGGCCCCTACCTGCCCGCTCAGGTACAGACGGATTTTTATCCTGAAGCTCCCTCCGAACCCCCGGGGTGGACCCTTTTGGGACGGACCGGCTTTCCCAAGCAAGCGCTGCCGTCCCTGACAGCGGCTCCCCCGGGGTTTTGGAGCGGAGTTAGGATGAGCGGGCCCGGTACGGCTGTATTTCGGCAAGAAATCAAGGTATTCACCAGAATTCTTAGTGTGCACAGGCCCCAACTCAGTTGTGGAGAAAAAAAATACAATAACTACTTACCTTCTGGTTTTGTTCCCTTTTGGTCTTCAATTACTTGATTGTTTTGAGGAATGAAATCTTCTCACTGTCAGAAACCAAAAAATGTTCCTGCAAATTTGGTTCCATTCTTTCCGGGATGGATTGCAAAGTAGCCAGAATATCCTGGGTTTTAAAAGTCTTCCTCCATATTCCTCACAAATTCCTAATTTTATATATTCCCCGCTGAAAAAAAAAATTAAATAAAAAAAAGAAAAAAATAATGATCTGCCACCTTCAAAAGTAGGGGGGCTGAACAGTTACAGGCAGCAAACTTTTCATAACAATTCTACGGGATGAGTCTTCAAGGGTCTATGTCTGCGTCTGTTCTTTTGTCTCTTCCTGAAATGATGTAAATTTTCTATCCAGAATACTGTCTCCTCCCCAGAACCCTTTGAAAAACACCCCCTTCATTAGCAAAGATAAAAGCCTAGGGTAAACAAACTATTTTTTTAGCATTAACATAATACAAGCATTTTAAAAAACCCAAAGGAAAAAGTAAAAGTTTTACATGTAAATTTAACTACAAACTATAGAACATCAGGGTAAATAAACAGAGTGAAAAAATATGCACAAAACTTTATACAACATTTAGTGACAAAAGGACCCCCAAAAAAAATATGGGAGTCAAAATGACTCCCCCTTTAGTAGTTCTTTTGGTAAATTTTTTAAAAAAAAGTGCAAATTTTTCACCAAAAATTTTTTTTTTCTCAAAAATCTTTTTTTACATAAATTTTTTGAGGAAAAGTCACCGAGTTTAACCCGGGAAATTTTGAAAAAGTAGTCCAGAAGAGAAAAAAAAAACGAAAGGAGTCAAATGACTCCATCAGTATTTAGTTTAAGTCATTCCTGTGTATTCATTTAAAGAAAAAAGCTTTTTACAATACAAATACCATTCATTTTTTCTGCTCAATTCTTTTGCCAATTTACACCAGGGGGAATTAAACGTTGTTTTTTGCTGTGGTGACTCCAAGAAAACCGTCTTTTTCCCGCCAAAAAAAACAATTTTCCTGTAGCATAATTCACAAGCAAAGGTTAATTACAATTTTTTTTTCTTTTTGGTAGCGTAAAAAATACCCATTGTAACACGTAAAAGCTAGTTTTTGTGGCTGCTCAATTCTTTTGGCAATTTACATCCGGGGTTAAATTTAAACATTGTTTTTTTGCGTGGGGACTCCAAAAACCGTCTTTTTCACCCCCAAAAAAAAAATTTTCTGTAGCAAAAATTTACAAGCAAGGTTAATTACAATTTTTTCTCTTGTTTGTAGCGTAAAAAAAACGCATTGTAAACACGCTACAAAGTAGTGGTTTTTTGGTGCTCAATTCTTTTTCGAATTTACATCAAGGGTTAAAAAAGCGTTGTTTTTCTGCTGTGGGGGACTCCAAGAAACCGTCTTTTTCACCGCCAAAAAAAACAATTTTCCTATAGATAATTTTACAAGCGAAGGTTTTAAATTTCAATTTTTTTTTCTTTTTTGTGTAGCGTAAAAAATAAAGTGTTTTGCGGGTTCTACACCTGGCTTGGGCCCCGGGAACGAATTTAAAACAGGGGAAGGAACTGCTCCGGCATTCAGCCAAAAAATCGATGTGGTTTCTTTTCCCGCGCCAAATGCAAAACGAAACCGGTGAAGGGGCCCAAGGGGGGAACATGGTTCCCCGGGTGCAAACCCAGGAGGGGTGATTTCCTTTCGCCCTGCATGGCGGCACGTGTTCAAATTTTGGTTGTGAAAAGTTTCCTTTAAGTCTTACACAGATCTTCCGGAAAATTTTTGAAAAAAAGGGCCCGGAAAAATGTGCATGCACTTTTTTCCATTTGAAAAAAGGGCCCGGAAAACCCCCCCCCGGTTGCAGGGGGCAGAAAAGGGCCCCCCCCCCCACACTTTGTATGCGTTTTTTCCCCCCCGTTGGGAAATTTCCCGCCTGGGAAAATGTTGGACCGACTGTATGAACAGGGAAAAAAGGGCCCTTTAAAGTTTTTTTTATGATCCGGCGGGCCAAAGGGGTACTCCCCTTGTAAATTTGTTTTCAGCCGTTTGGGCTCATGCTGGCACCCTTTCCGTTTGTTGAGGCCAATTTAAAGGGGGCCCAAGTTTTTTTGTCCCTTCCCCCAGGAATACGGGAAAGAAAAAAACGTCATTCCACTTTCTTCATTTTCTTTGGGAAAAAATTCTGAAAAAAACTGTCTGGGCAGGGGACTTTAGGAAAGTGGGGACTACTTTTTTGCGCCACATGATCCCGGGGGGACTGAAAATGGAGGAGGGGAGGAAGAGGGGAGGAGGACAATTTGGGGCAAAGCATTTTTTCTGAAATTAGTGGGTTTTAACCCAGGGTTTACAAGAGGGGGAGGAGCAGGAGCAGCCCGGAGGGCCCAATGGAGATGGGAAGACGAGGGAGATGAACCCCCAAGGCATCGTGGCAGTATACAGTGGGGATGGAGGCAGGGAGCCCCTCGGAGTCACTTGTGCAGTCCCGCAACAGCGATTTGCCTGGCTAGTGACACCCAAAATAGTCAGCCCGGCAGAGGGATGATTCTGCTTCCACCCTTTTGGGAAACCCTTGCTACCGGCCCAAAAAGGGGGAGCTTTTTCCACTTTGAGAGGGGACAAACTCAAATACATAGGGAAACCCCCACCCTAGTCAGGTCTGACCGGGGTTCCTCACGCTCACATATATCCGGGGGGCTGGTTTTGGGAAGGGGGTGGGGGGTAGGACATACCAGCTCCACGCGCAACCAAGCCGGGTACGATGAGCATTTCCCTTCCCCGCCAATGGGAGGGAGCCCAGCAGCAGAAAAGCAGGACCTGGAGAAGCCCCTAAACCAACAGGTGGGGGGCCTATTGGACAGCACCTGCCACCCCATTGAAATCCACTGGACTACTGGGCACCAAACTGGATGTGTGGCCGCAACTTGCCGAATTTTTACAATGGAGAAGCTGTCCTCCCCGGCCAGATTGGGGCTCGAGGGGGTCTTCTGTCGGGGGCCATCGTTTACCCCAAGGAAAACCCCCCTTTGTCCAGGGGAAATGTTGAACCTCCCTTTGCAAGATAACAGGCGGGGAGGGTTTCCGGGAATTTCCACAAACCAAATGCCTTAGGGTCAGCTACATCACCATGACGCCTCCCCCAAACTGTGAAAATGATCTGTTTCAAATACCTCCTCACCACACTGATGCCCCACCCCCCTGTCCAACATCTCTGAGTTCCCATCTGCCCCCAACCATTTTACCAGGGACGGTATGCCACCCACTCCACACTCTGTAAATTTGCCACTCTATGACCTCATGCACTGTGCTGTTTTCGTGCCAGACATCCCCATGTTCATTGTGCCACTGCCGACCTCATTTGCGCTTCGTGCCTTTCCCCACTGTTCATTTGGCCCCCCTTTTGGCCTATCCGTTTTTGCCACCTCCAGAAAGCCATTGTGCCCCTCCTACTCATCTGCTGCTGTGGGTGCACCGGACCTCCACTCTCTTCATTGTCCCCTCTGTGCCTACTCCTGTTTTAGCCACCCCCAGAAATTTTTTGTGCCACTGCCCACCTCTTTTTTGTGCTGTCGTGCCTCCACCCCCTGTTCATTGTGCCAACCCCGTGGCCTACTCCAGTTTTTGCCCCTCCAGAATGTCTTGTGCCCTGCCTGACCTCATGGGTTTTTGCATGGCTGTCTGTGACCTCCATCTCTGCATTGTGCCCCTCTTGGGCCCACTCCTGTTTTGGGCCCCCTCCAGAATTCATTGTGCCATGCCGACCTCATGCGGGTGCTGCCGTGCCCTCCACACTGTGTCATTGTGCCACTCTGTGGGCCTACTACTGTTTTGCCACCTCCAAATGTCATTTTTGCCCCTGCCAAAATCATGCTGCGCGTCGTGACCTCACACTGTGTCATTGTGACTGTGGCCTAGTCCCGTTTTTTTCCACCTCCCGAATTCATTGTCCACTGTCTGACCTCATGCTGCTGTGGCGCCGGTCCCTCCCACTCTGTCACTAAAGTTGACCCCGAGTCTCACTTTTTTTTTTCCAGCTTTTTGTGGGAAAACTTTATCAGGTACATTCCCCCTTGAGTTTTTTGGTCAGTTTTTTCCCTCTTAAATGCCCAGGGAATTTTAAGTGAAGCGATTCTAAGAGGGGGCGGCACCATTCGTTCTACAAAACACAACATTGTATGAAAACCAACCAAGCTCCCTCTGCATATTTAAGCTGGAAAAAGTTTAAAAGCACCCTTGGGGGTCTTGCGCCCCAAATAGCTGTTTTTTAGCGGTTCTCCCCCAAATAATTTGGACCGAAACAAATTTTTTCGGGGAAATTCGGGGAAGTACCCAACCAAATTTTTTTTAAAATCGCCTCTCTAGTTACAGTGTATAAGTTGTAGTGTAGATTAGAATAAAAAAGAATGGAATGTGTTTTTTTTAGGTAGAATTCACAAGGCTTTCGTCATGAATATATACAGATTCTGCACCAAAATCTACGTATGAATAGTCTTTCAGTAGTTTGGAGTTAGTGTGCATAGTTTTCCTCCAATAATTTTATTTAGAATGTACAGTGGCATCATATCCCATTAGCCATAAAATATAGAATAGTTTTTTTGTAAAAGGTCTAATAACATTTTGCTTCAGGTTACCAACCTACATTTTATTAACTAAGGAAAAATACACATTTGTGGGATTTTTGCTCCAAAGAAAGTGATATTTTTATTGTTATATAGGTAAGCAATGTGGTTAAATCTAAATCTTCACAATTTTTATTGTATCACAGCCCAAAAAAATATTCTAGGTTTTAAAATGTACCTGACATATGGTTAATGTTTGTTAATGTTTGTCCAAAACGCCCTTTTAAATACAGTGTATTTTTATCGGATTTAGATTTCCATTTTTTGTTAGAGCTTTAAATCTCCTGCTTCTCCTCAAACATCCATAAAGCTGGAGGGTTTTTCCAGAACTAGAATAGTGATGGCCTATCTATTATCGCCTATTAATATTAGTTCAGTGGGAGTACAACTCCTAGCAACAGGCTAATCATTAGATTGATAGGGCTATGGCCCTTTCATTGTCTTCCAGGCATTAGCTTTGTATTTTTTGTAGTGATTGTCCATGATATTGCATCTGATTTGGCCAGAGCTGCCATTAGGGCAGTACAGCTGGAGCCCAGACTGAAATGTGAAACAAGGGGGCCAACTGCTGCTGTCAGCAGTTATCTCTCCCTTGTTTCACAAGTTTAAAGGGGTTTTGCCACGATGTAATGTTGACGTGGGATCCTCCAAAATGGGTTTTTAATCACTTTTCTAAATATATATGATTACAAAAATTGCAGTCTGAGAGAGCTACAGCCTTCTTTACATGCCCTTGGTTACTTCAAAGCTTCTATTAGATACGACCTGACAAGAGCTGCTGTCTGCTGGCCGGGCTTGTGCAGAGAAAGCTTCTTATCTGATGAGAGCTGCAGAAGTTTTCAATGCACCGGGTAGAAATATGTTTTCTTTTGTATACAGAAAAAACTAGTTGTAGTGTGATTAGATCCCTGCTTTATCTGATGACAGAGAACATGAAGGAGCTTTCAAGCTTTTGTGGAGAAAAGGTGTTGTCTTTTGTATACAGAATCCACAAGTTATAGTTTGATTATTTCAGTGAACATGTCACACGATCCCTTATGCAGCTTTGTGCTCTCGCTGTGTGCGTCTCTCTCTCTTTCAGCTCCGTGGTTTGTTTACATTAGTTTCTTAGCAGATAAGGCTCCTCCTGGCAAAACCCCTTTAATAAAAAGAACAGGCCTGGAGCCTGTTCTTTTTACTTAAAGGAGTTGTCTCATTACAGGCTTTCAGCCTGCTTCAATGTGTCTGGAGCAAAGGTTTTTTGAATTCAGGGGCGTGCTTCTTGTCTGCCTCTTCTCCTCCCCCTTCCCCCCTCCCTTCAGCACACAGAAAGCTCTCCTACATAACTTCTATACAGCAGGGGAGAGGGCGAGGGGGTTTGCTGCCAGAGTTAACCCTGTGTGTGCCTGCCTAGGTCTGCTGCAGACTCTTGCTGATCTTCTCCGCAGTCAAGAGACAGCAGAGAGAGGGCTGATCTTTGAGTGTGGAGAGGTCTGTGAAGCTGTGATTGCTAATTTCAGAGCAGGGGGGATGCAAGTGTTCCTATACCCCCTGCTCAGCATACAAAGCTCCACATCTCCAGCAACAAACAGACCCTGTCAGAACAGACACAGGGCAGCTGTGAAGTGTTACTATACTCAGGATGTGTCACTAATACAGCAGAGCATGAAGCGTTCACATGCCCCCCTGATCTGTTCTATTAGTATAGTCACAGCTCCACAGACACATCATGATTATAGTAACACACAGGGTCACTGCTGTCACATCTATTGATCAGCCTCATCTCTGCTCTCCCCAATCTCTGTAGAGAACAGGAGGAAGCAGGCACACACAGGGTTAATCCAAGCATCACAGACACAGAAGCCAGAGACCTCTCCCTCCACTACAGAATCAATCTGTGGGGGAGGGGCTCTGTGCTCTCACCTGTATTCAGAAGGTGATGAGTCATCAGACCTGACAGCCAGTGAGATAAAGATCAACAGGTCTGCTGCTATAGAGATTTGAGAAGCTGATGTACTACTACTAACAGGGATAACTCAAAATCAGTAGGACATTTGTAATGAACATATATTGCAAAGCTGCTTGTTTTTTTTAAAGATCTTTTAATTAAAACCCAATCATTGTAGCGAGACAACCCCTTTAACTGTTACTGGACAGGTTCTCACAGACAGACCATGATGCTGCCTGTTCATGCTGTGGACCCTTCACAGAGAATCAGCCTATTGGTAGCATCACAGGCTGCATGTGAGAACCTGCCCTTTAATAAATAGAGAGCGGGCTTTGGCTGCCTCAACTGGGTGATAGCAATGCTGGAGAAATCTCTTCTGTCCACCGACCAAGCCACCCCCAGCCGATATATGAGCAGCCATTCTCTCTGGCTGGCTGAAGATGATGCCAGCCTTCTAGAAGCCAGAACGCTCACAAAGGAAGAGATGGAGATTTATAGAAGGGAGAAGGTGCCAGATGACACTGCCCCAGGTCCACTGGATATGCTGCGGGTACATACTATAGTATGGACTATTTCCATACATTTCTATTTGTGTTGACAAAATTGCTGCAAAACAGCACCACTAAGGGTAGCTTGCGACTTTACAAGAAACAGACATATTTTTCATTTTAGAGGGAGCCAGTTAAATACATGAAAACGGTGGAGTTGATTTTAAGCTCACATTGCAGTTACTGCACAATACAATTTCACCTGTTCATTCTAGGACATATACAGTGTGCAAAACAAAACTGTATTGTGCACTACACTATCAAATGAGTTCTTACATTAAAAGAATCTGTCACTGGCTTTATACTGCCCTATCTGAGAGAATCCTAAAGTTACTTTCTGTAAGGTAAGAAGACAAAGCTGTTTGCCTTAGTGAAGTTGGAACCACAATGTGCTACTGGGTAAATGGTTGGTGGTGTGCTATGGTTGTGGTTGTGCTGTGACCAATCAAAGCTTAAAAAGTGGACTGTGTTTTGAACGTTTACTGGTGGGTCTAATTAAAGAGATTATTTAGGTTAGGTACAGTAAGGTGTTAGCTGCACTCTCTTCCTGCAACTGATTACTAGACCTTTTATTTTTGCTGTTACGTTGGACAGCAGTATGGCGATGTACAGATTATTTTATCAATATTTATTAAGTTTTTACGTCAGCGTTATGACACGCATGCATTGAATACTGAAAACAGTATAATTTGGGATATTTTGAACATTAAAGTTTCTAATGGGAAATATTCACAGTTGCAGATAAATTACACTCAGAAATGACTGTACAAAGTAACTATGTAACTATCTTAAATGGGGTTTGTCACAAAGTAAAAATTAAATAATCAACCATTCATCATTATTAAAAATTCTGTACCATTTTTGTTTTAACTACTACCTTAGAGATCCATAATGTATAGCTCGTATCTAGGGGATACGACCAGTGAAGAGAGCTCATCAGTCCAGGCCGCACATGTTCAGACATCACCTCTCCGGCTGCTACTGTCAGTCTCTCCCCTGCTTAGTAATTGTACACTCGCTGCTGAGTGAGTGTTCAACCCCAGGTGCTGTCATTCTCTTATGTCCTCTGTACTTCTTAATAATTAGTCAAACAGTGCAAATAAATAAAAAGAAACCTCAATCAGGTATATGCATTGAGAGAAAAAATAAAACATATATGTTTGACTACTGCAGGGATTTGAACATATGACCCCTATGGTGGTAGGGAGAAAGTCTAACCAATCAGCTACTGTGCAATTACTCACAGTGCTTTACATAAACAGACTTGTAAGCTCTTGCGAGCAGGGCCCTCACACCTTGTGTCTCACCTGTAAGTAGCTTTCACTGTGTAATGTCTGTCTTTTGTCTGTAATTATACCCTCTACATTGTAAAGTGCTGCGAAATATGTTGGCGCTATATAAATAAAGATTATTATTATTTTCTCAGACTAGAGTGAGCACAATGTGAGTAAAGGCATGGTGATGTCAGCCTGCTGGGCCACATGATATGCAATTCAAAGAAACCACACATGCCCACTTCTGACCACACTGAGAGCTGAAGACGGAAAAACGAGTATAAAATAACTTCTTGGCAAAAACCCTTTAAGTGTGACTCTTAATAATCTATGTAATATTTGCTTTTTAAGATACTATCTGGTCTAGGTTCAAATTATTTTTTTTTAACATTTGTAGTCCTCATGTTATGCTGGTGTTAGATATTAGATGAAATATGATTTTAACTGCTTAGAACAGTGTTTCTCAACTCCAGTCCTCAAGACCCACCAATAGGTCAAGTTTTCAGGATTCTGGCCAAATGCATTGACAGGTATATCATTATTGTCATGTATTCTGTGGGGATCCTGAAAAAATAACCCGTTGGTGGGTCTGAGTAGTGAGAGTGTTTTCTACTACGTCATTGGGGTTTTTTTCCATATCACAATTATCAAAACGTTTTCCGATAGTCGATAAAAGATTATCGCCCCATGACCTTTTAAATTATGGGAGAGGAACAAAACTTCATTTTTCACCCAACGGGGTGGGGAAAACTGGGAAAACATCCAAACAGTCAAAAGGATAATGCTACATCTTAGGCACCACTTAGGGTTTAAAAATTTACAGAAAAAAAAAAAGACCATTCATACCCCCGCTTGTACCACACAGACCCTCAATGACCTTAAAAGTGCTGAAGGGCAGTATGATTTGAACCTCATTTTTAAATTGAATGGTCCATTGACTTCCCTGTCCTGGGAAGCAGCTTTCCCTTAAACCTATCCCGACCCACAGTTAAAAAAGTGCCGGAAAAAAGGATTTTTTAACCACCATTTTAGTTGAATGGACATTGACTAACCTGTTCTGTACCACGTGGACCTTAAACCCGTCTGCCACAGATTTAAAAAATGCCCAAAAAAGGGAGTCTTTTTAACCACCATTTTGTTGAATGGACATAGACATCCCTGTCCGGGCCCCGCATGAGCCCCAAACCCGCATGACCCACAGATTAAAAAATGCCAAAAAGGAGTCTTTGAACACCCTTTTAGTTAATGGACATAGACTATATCTGTTCTGTACCACAGTATGACCCTTAAACTGTTGACCCACAATTAAAAGGTGCCGGA
>JAODAL010036111.1:0-42100 GCA_025379985.1 Phyllomedusa bahiana
GGCGCCTGCGCGCTACACACGCAAGCTGCTCCAATTCTGCAATGGAATAAGGATCTTATAGTCTAATAACACTGTTTCATATAAGTATATACATATTTATCAAATGTTTCAATATTTTATTTATTAAATTTACTCTCCCAGCTAAAACTCTAACTAAATTAACCTGTAGCACATATTTGTGTAATATATATTATTGTCATATGAAATTTAAATCATGAACTATCACTTTTAAGCATTATTCATAGCAACTAATCATAATTGTCTTTTTGATATTTCACACTATTATTATTTTCATGTGAGCACTACATTTTATCAAGTTTATTGTTGGATAGGTGTTTAGGCAAAGGGAATCATACTTTTGTTCTTTTTTTATATTTATGGTGAGTAGAGTTAGCTTAGTTAGAGCTGTAGCTGGTAGGAGAAAATGTAATAAATAAAATATTGTAACATTTGATTTATATCTATACACTTATAACAGTGTTATTATATTGTAAGATTTTGTTTCCATTGCTGAGTTGGAGCCGTGGTGCTAATTGTCTCGCTGTGTCTGCTTCTAGTTTCCACTTGCATTTCTGCGCATGCACAAGTGGCATTCTCCGACGCACGTGCAGTGGCATGTGGTTGCCGGAAGTGGGGCAGATCGGGTCTGCGACTTGCATGGCCAGGGCCGTTCCTAGGCTAAATTTCACTCAGGGCGAGGTGAAGAAATTTCGCCCCCCAGTAACATAATGTGCCATAATGAAACACAGTGCATCACCATCAACCAAAGCCAAAATTTTACAGAAAGCTTTTACCACAATGTTCTACGTAAAAATTTACTAGATAATAGCCCATACATTTTACCAAAAAACACTGCTACATCAACCAAAATATCAAGACCACACACACCACATCTCACCAGCACCCAGTGACCGAACCAAGACCACCACACCATGACCACATATCACCACATAGTGACCCAAATACAGCAACACCGGGGACCACATATCACCACCACATAGTGACTGAATAATACAAACTGACCATTACTGAATACAAACCATTATACTTCAACCAATATTACCCGCATACAGTGACCATACAGTGGTGGATACCCGCTGTACACAGGCTCTGCAGACAGTGATTACAGTAAAGTTATATCTATGCCCTCACAGGAGACGTCTCTGAAGGTTGTTCTCTTCTCTTTCTTTACACTTTCCAGATGCCATGACGAACTCCCGACTCTTCACTGTAAAATTTACAAAACCAATTCTTAAGACTCCTCCCTTTTCAGCACTTCCCCCCAATTTATCTCTATCAAACTCCCCATCTATAGCTTTCATAGGTAGCCATGTAATAGCCCTGTAACCAGTAGATGCCCCCTGTTAGCCAGTTGATGCCCCCGTAGCCATAGATGCCCCCCTGTAGCCAGTTGTGCCCCCCTGTAGCCAGTAGATGCCCCCTGTTATCAGTAGATGCCCCCCCTGTAGCCAGTGATGCCCTCTTTTAGCCAGTGATGCCCCTTTTAGGGCCTAGATGCCCCCTGAGCCAGTAGATGCCCTCTTAGCCAGGATTCCCCCCTTTTAGTCAAGTTTCCCCTGTAGCCAGGAGCCCCCCTTGTAGCCAAGATGCCCCCCTGTAGCCAGTGATGCCCCCCTGTAGCCAGTGATGCCCCCCTTGTAGCCAGGGATGCCCCTGTAGCCAGTAGATGCCCCCTGTAGCCAGTGATGCCCCTGTTAGCCAGTAAATGCCCCCCTTGTTAGCCAGTGAGCCCCCCTTGTAGCCAGTGATGCCACCTTGTAGCCAGGATGCCCCCCTTTAGCCAAGAGATGCCAAACCCTTGTAGCAGTGATGCCACCCTTGTACCAGGATGCCCCCCTTGTACCCCGTGTGCCCCCATTGTAGCCAGTGATGCCCCCTTTGTAGCCATGATGCCCCCCTTGTAGCCAGGATGCCCCCTTGTAGCCCGCGATGGCCCCCTTGTAACCAGTGTGCCCCTTGTAGTCAGTGTTTCCCCCATTGTAGCCAGTGATGCCCCCCTTGTAGTCATGTGCCCCCCTTTTAGCCAGTGATGCCCCCCTTGTAGTCAGTTTTGCCCCCATTGTAGCCAGGGTGCCCCCCATTGTAGCCAGTGTGCCCCCCTTGTAGCCAGGAGGCCCCCTTGTAGCAAGGAGGCCCCCCTTATAGCCAGGATGCCCCCATTGTAGCCAGGATGCCTCCCTTGTAGCCAGGATGCCCCCCTTGTAGCCAGGGTGCCCCCCTTGTAGCCAGTGTGATCCCATTGTAGCCAGGATGACTCCCTTGTAGCCAGTGTGCCCCCGTTGTAGCCAGGATGCCCCCCTCGTAGCCAGTATGCCCCCCTTGTAGCCAGTGTTCTCCCCCTTGTAGCCAGTATGCCTCCCTTGTAGCCAGGATGCCCCCTTTGTAGCCAGGATGTCCCCCTGTAGCCATTGTGCCCCCATTGTAGCCAGGATGCCCCCATTGTAGCCAGTGTGCCCCCTTGTAGCCAGGATGCCCCCCTTGTAGCCAGTGTGCCCCATTGTAGCCAGTGTGCCCCCATTGTAGCCAGTGTGCCCTCATTGTAGCCAGGATGCCCCCCTTGTAGCCAGTGTGCCCCCCTTGTAGCCAGGATGCCTCCCTTGTAGCTAGTGTGCACCCCTTGTAGCCAGGATGCCCCCCTTGTAGCCAGTGTGCCCCCCTTGTAGCCAGTGATGCCCCCCTTGTAGCCAGTGATGCCACCCTTGTAGCCAATATGCCCCCTTGTAGCCAGGGTGCCTCCCTTGTAGCCAGTGTGCCCCCCTTGTAGCCAGGATGCTCCCCTTGTAGCCAGTTATGTCCCCATTGTAGCCAGTGTTCCCCCCTTGTAGCCAGTGTGCCCCCATTGTCGCCAGTGTGCCCCCATTGTAGCCAGTGATGCCCCCCTTGTAGCCAGGGTGCCCCCCTTGTAGCCAGGGTGCGCCCCTTGTAGCCAGGTTGCCCCCCTTGTAGCCAGGTGGCCCCCATTGTAGCCAGTGATTCCTCCCTTGTAGCCAGTGTGCCCCCCTTGTAGCCAGTGTGCCCCCCTTGTAGCCAGTGATGTCCCCCTTGTAGCCAGTGTGCACCCCTTGTAGCCAGAGTGCCCCCTTTGTAGCCAGTATGCCTCCCTTGTAACCAGTGATGCCCCAATTGTAGCCAGTGATGCCCCCATTGTAGACAGTGTGCCCCTCTTGTAGCCAGGGTGCCACCCTTGTAGCCAGGATGCCCTCCTTGTAGCCAGGATGCCTCCCTTGTAGCCAGTGTGCCCCCCCTTTTAGCCAGGATGCCCCCCTTGTAGCCAGTGTGCCCCATTGTAGCCAGTGATGCCCCCATTTTAGCCAGTGATGCCCCCCTTGTAGCCAGTGTGCCCCCCCCATTGTAGCCAGTTTGCCCCCATTGTAGCCAGTGATGTCCCCCTTGTAGCCAGTGATGCCCCCCCTGTAGCCAGTAGTTTTTCCCCCTGTAAACCAGTGATGCCCCCTTGTAGCCAGTGTGCCCTCCTTATAGCCAGGATGCCCCCCTTTGTAGCCAGGATGCCCCCCTGTAAACCAGTGTGCCCCCATTATAGCCCAGTGAGCCCCCTTGGAGCCAGTGTGCCCCCTTGTAGCCAGTGATGCCCCCCTTGTAGCCAGTGATGCCCCCTTGTAGCCAGTGATGCCCCCCTTGTAGCCAGGATGCCCCCCTTGTAGCCAGTGATGCCCCCCTTGTAGCCAGGGTGCCCCCCTGGTAGCCAGTGGGGCCCCCCATTGTAGCCAGGATGCCTCCCTTGTAGCCAGTGTGCCCCCTTTTTTTCCAGTGTTGCCTCCCTTGTAGCCAGTTGCCCCCATTGTACCATGGTTGCCCCCTTGTAGCCAGTGTGCCCCGTCTTGTAGCCAGGGGGCCCCCCTTTAGCCAGTGATGTTCCCCTTGTAGCCAGGATGCCCCCCTTGTAGCCAGAGATGCCCCTGTAAGTAATTCTAAAATAACAAAATAGTACTCACCTCGGTCCGCGTGTCCCGGTCCGGAGCTGCTCAGCAGTGGGAGTTGCAGAGCGGTGTAAGCAGCACGCTGCTTACGCTGCACGCAGCTCCCAGGGATCTCCTCGGCGGCAGAGCTGCCAGCCGAGGAGATCGAGCGTCACAGGGGGCGTGGAGAAAGTCCTGCGCCCCCTGCGACGCTAATACAGGGGAGGAGTCAGGATGGGAACGATCCGTCCCGCCTCCTCCCTGCAGCTGCTGGCTCTGCGCGCAGAGTCAAGGGCGATCCTCCGGGCGGGCGGTCGCGGCGCCCTCCGCAGGTGAGCAGAGCTTCGACGTCCCGGGCGATCGCCCGCCCTGCCCGGCCCTAGGAACAGCCCTGTGCATTTGGGGCATGCAAATTTGGGGGAACACACAAAACTGTCGAGAAGGGTTTCAGGGATTAAATACAAATAAAAACCCCTTTCAAAGGCCCCCTTTTTCACATGTAAAATAACAAATTGGGGGGCAGAGCAGTGGGAAAATTTTTTTTTAACATTTGTGCTTGGTTTAAATTATTCCCCCGCACTAAGGGACTGGGAGTATCCCTTTTGAGGAAAACACCCCGTTTTGTGGGAAAGGGCTCCCCCAAAAAGGGTTTTCTTTTTACAAAAAGGTGCAAACAGTTTCCCCTTCCCTGTTTTTCTTTTCTATCTTTTATTTGGCGAGGAACTGCTAAGTTGGCAGCGAGTCAGAAAGAGGCCAGAACCAGGCCCTTTTCATCAGGGAAGTTTGGCTGAGAAGGGGCCCTTTAGGATTGGGAAAAAAACAAAGAAACGCTTTTTCCGGGGTAGGGTGCAGGAAAAAACTGAGTTCCATAAATTCACCCTCCAGCAGTCCCCCACCTCGGGGAAAAGGGGGCCTGTCTCGCCCGATGGGCCTTTTCAAATTCCAGGTGCCCAGAACCGAACTGCGCCTGCAGCTTATTCTACAGGAGCTGAAGTTGGCAGAACACCAAGCCCAGGCACAGTGAGATGCAACAAAGTGCCAAGCACAGCAAGAGGCAGCAGAATACTGCACATAGCGAGAGGCTGCTGCCATAGAACGCCAGACTGAAAGGGGTAATTTTTAATCCCCCCTTCACCTGATATACAACAGAACTTTTTGGGGCCCCCGGATCAATGACAAGTAAAAAAACCATTGGGAGCAACTGGCTTATGTCATGGATGTCTACATCACCTGCAAAAAGAAACCAAAAGCAAAAGGGACCCTTTTTTCTTTAGACTTTGGAAAAGGGGGGGTGAGCCCGGGAAAAAAATCCCCAAAAACCCCTTTCTCAGTCCCCACCCAAAATATTTTATTCCCCTTTACCCCCACTAAGGGGGTCTACAGCACCAGTCAAGGTGGATCCAGACACTAATTGCATCAAAGTGGGTCATGTTAGCATTAAGTGCCCTAACTGGGCATCTGATTGTCCGACCCCATCCACTGAAGCAACCCCACTGTTCTAATGGTTGTTGGGAAAGAGGGAAAGCTGCGTTTAACTTGCAGTCTGGGTCCCTCTGCTGTGTCCATGGAGAATGAAACCCAAGGGTATGCTTCCTGGGGGTTAAAGTTATTGGGGGACTAGTTCACAAGGCCAGACCAGGATTTAGAGAAAATGTGATCCCTTTATAAACCCCCTCCAATTATGTTTTTTTGGAACCCCTTAAGTAGAATGGGGAAACCGCCCCATGTTTTCCCCTCACCATATCAAGCATACCCCAGCACCTGAGTAGAATTATCTTTGGGTTTTAAAAGGGTTTTGTGATACTCACCCGTGAGGCTTTAGTATCTAACCTTGCAAATGGAAACACCCTTGTTGTGGGAATGCTGATTATCTCATCCTGTTGGGGCTGAATGCCATTGTTCCCAAGCCGCTGGGGAAGGTTTTCAAAATTTTTTTTAAAGCTTGGTATGTTTATGTAAACTTTTAACTGTTTTTTGGGCAATGCTGACATACTTTAGAAGGTTTTGCTGAATGCCCTTGTATCTAAGCTTGCTTGAAAAGACCCAAAAGTATCTAAACCTGGTGTGGGGGGGTTTGGGCGAATAAGCCCTGCCCGGTATTTCCTACTGTTTTTAGACAAATTTCAAAATAACTTTGGCCTTTTTGCGAAAAGCCACTTTGGTTTTAGGGCCGCTGGGGTAGACACCAAGGGTTTTTTTTTCTAAAAAAAGGTTTTGCAGGTCACGGATGTATCTAAGCCCAACTGTTGGGGGGCAAAACAAAGTAATCAGGATTTTTTTGCTGAAAAGGGCCCCGGTTCTAAAACCTTTCTGGAAAAAAATACCCAAATTTTCTGAAGTGGGGTTTAAAGTTCTCTTTGGAAAAATGATTTTGTGGCGTTGGATAAAAGCCTTTGGTTAAACTGAGGGCAAACTTTTCCTGGTATTTTTTTAAAACCACCCAAAACATTAAATTTTTTTGGGCATAAAATTTTTAAAACCCTTTATTAAAATAAAACCCCGCGGGTGTTCTAGTTTATTGTGGTATTCCAATTTTGAAAAAAATAAGCAAATTTTTAGGGTGTGTATTAAAAAGCCCGTTTTTGGTTTTAAATTCCCAAAAGTTTTTTTATGTACTAAAATTTAAAAAGGGGAAATTCTAGTTAAATGGCAAAACCCGGACATTTCCCCTTAGAGCCTTGGGGGAAAAAATTTGGGTTTCCTTTTTAAACCGCTAAAAAGGGGAAAGGGGTTAAAGTGGTTTCCCCCAGTAATTATTTGATTGGGGTTTTAAAACCAAAATTGAAAAAGGATTATTTAAGGGAAAAAAGATTTTAATCAAACTTTTTTTCTTCCAAAAAAAAATAAAGTTATTCCCTTTGGGGTTTTCCCCAAGTGAAAAATTAATCCAAAAAAGGAAAACCCCGGGACATTAAAAAAATTAAACCTTTAATTTTTAATACGGGGTTTGGCCAAATTTAGGAAGAACCCGGGCTTTTAAAGGAATGGTGTTTCAACCGTTAACCCTTTTTTGTTTTCCCGTCCGGGCCGGGTTTTAAAAAATTTGGCCTGGGGATTTCCCTTTCCAAAATGGAGCCGGGAACAAAAACCAAAACGAAGGGGGCTTTCTGGAAACGGTTTCTTGGTAAAAAAATTATTTTCCCCCGGAAAATCTATTAAATTGGGGTTTAAATTTTTCTTCCTCCGTGGGTTTCCAGAAAAAAGGGGGGTTTAAAAAAGTTCTTTTTTTGCAAAAAAAGGTTTAAAAGCCTTTTTTTTGGGGCAAATTCCCCTTTCAAGAAATTTTTCCCCCTAAATTTTTAAAATAGTTTTTTTTTTATAGGTTAAAAGTTTTAAAATTAAATTTGAGGGAATTTAAAACTTCACCGGCTCCTGTCGGGGTTTTTTTTAACCCTTAGGCCTTTCCCTAAAAACCCCCCGGGAAAAAATTTTAATACAATGGAACCAAAAACAATTCTCTTTGTTTTAATGTTCCCTCAATTATAAAGGGTTTTTAAAGGAAAGTTTGGGGGAAAAAAATTGTTCCACCCTGGGTAATCCGCAAAATTTTTTCTGCCCCTTTACAATTTTCCCAAATTTTTTTTTCACCAAAATTTGGAAAAATTCTTTTGGGGAAAACACGTGTGTCTGTTAAAGTGGACCCAATTTTAAAAAAAAGAAAATTGGGGTTTTATTTTGCATTTTTGGGGTAAAACAGTTTTTTTGGCTAAAAAGTTAAAATTGCCTTTAAAATGGGAATATAAACCAAAATTTCATTTTCCCCATTTGGGTTTTTAAAGTTATTTAGAAAAAAGCCCCCCCCTTTTAATCTTTTCTCAATAAAATAAAGTTACTTTTTGGGCTTGTTCACACAGTGTTTTAAGTCCAACAGGACGGACCCAGGGACGGATATAAACACTTAGCAGTAATTTTATCACTGCGGGCTATGAGGAAGACGCAGCGGCGTTCACATGAGAGATCACCGCTGTGTGTTTCACTCCTGCCTGTCGGGTCCGTGTTTGAAAGAATTGCATGTCAATTCTTTCAAAGATGGAGCCGGGGAACACGCAGCGGAAATCTCTCATGTGAACGCTGCTGCATCTTCCTCATAGCCCACAGTGATAATCTCACTGCTAATTGTTTAGATTTGTCTCTGGGTCCGTCCTGTCGCTCCCAGAGACGGATCTAAAAAGCGCTTGTAACACGGACTTAAAACGCCGTGTGAACAAGCCCTTTCAGTGATTTTTCGTAAATTATCTAAATAGTGAAGTTATATAGGTTTGAAATGTAAACATTAAACCTTGCTGGAGTTTGAGAAGGCAGGTGGCACCAAGAAGACATCCTGCTCGGGGTTTCTTCTAACCTAAGGCTGGCCCTGCCTAAAAACATAAGGCGACATGTACAGTATCAACCTGGAGCCGAATTACCAGTTCTACGTCTGTTTGTAATAGCATACAATGCAATGGTATGTATGAAAGAATGTTATGCACCAAACATTGGCACATAGAGTATTATGCGCTTAAATTTGTCTTAGCCATGGTACAGATTTGTACAACAGTTTCGCACCAAACTTTGGAGCATTCTTGGTGCAATCAAAAGTGTCATGTCTGGTGCAGAGTGCACCAAGTTTTAGCACACGATTGTTCATGCATCTATAGAACAGGGCTATAACAGTTTTTTGGCTCAAAGTATGCCAGAAAACTGGATCAGCTCCATTCATACATGTCGCCCATAGTGTTTATTACTATTTACTACTAATGTCATGAGCCATCAGTGGAAAAGGTATACTGAAGTCACTTGGAGGTTCCACACTGACCCTGTTAGCCAATTATTGAACTATTGATCTAGTGTGGTCCTAACCTCCTCCTGTTATTATGGCAAAATTTAATCCATTTCTAATATTTAAGGTAACTGCACTCATGATGTTGGGAAGGATGTATAGAGCAAGCAGGAGCTGTCATTTAACCTGTACTGTGAATTGAATAAAAACAAAAGCCCCCAAAAATTATGCAGCTGTGTTTTTTTCTGTTAAACCCCACAAAGATTTTTTCCCAGTAGATTATATGGTATATTAAATGGTAACATTAAAAAATACAACTTGTCCCGCTAACAAATCATACAAAAATATTTGACCAGTATCGAGATGCACGCTGGTGGCTTCTTAACGGGTTGACGGGGTTCTCCAAGCCCCACTAACATGACTTGTAAAGCAAAACTGGACCCTTAATTAAAAACTTATAACCTTTAATTATCAAGTTAAAACGTAATCCATATCCAGGCATTCGGCCGTACTGCACAGCATAACCATTAATGGACAGTAAATAGAAACAACTACTCAGCGGTTAGTCGCAACCTCCCGGTCGTTCGTATGCATCCCCTGCGCCATCTCTGCTCTGGACTTGCTGGCGTCTCCTATCCGCACATGGATATGTGCTTGGACTGAATGAACTGATACGAACGACCGGGAGGTCGCGACTAACTGCTGAGTATTTGTGTCTCTTTACTGTCCAGTATTGGTTCTGCTGTGCAGAACGGCCGAATGCCTGGATATGGATTACGTTTTAACTTGATAATTAAAGTTTATAAGTTTTTATTACGGGTCCAGTTTTGCTTTACAAGCCACTAACAAATCAAGCACCGAGGGTAGTAAAAAAAAATAAGTATGAAAAAAAGGGGGGAGAAAACAAAATTTTGTCTATAATCACTGCAGCTGAGAATTAATTTTAATTGTTTTCTATATGAAAATACCCAGCGAGGTGAGGGAGGGGCACTCATGAATTTTATTTACACTGTGCCTACCAATGGATTGAATCAGCCCTGTGAAGTAATGGCTTGCAAAGAGACTTTTAATGCAAAAATACTTTATATTTCACAATGTCAGCACTGACACTTTATAACATATATTTATATAAGTACTGAATAAATATAAAAGTATTGCAACAAAACATAGCTGCTGTGCTGTAACCTGAAAAATACTTTCAATGTTATGCCTGACCCAAAACTGCACGAGAAACAATATTAAGTCTTATGGCTAAAACACAGATTCAAATAGGATATGTTATACGGGTATTTTCTATTCATATCTAAGTGTATATATGTCCTCATTTTATCTTTGAGTCTTTAATCTCCATATTCTACACCAGGGGTCCCCAACCGCCGGGCTGCGGACTGGTGCCGGACCTTTTGGATCCCCTGCCGGGCGCGTGCCCTAACTGTCCGACCGCCCACTGACTTTAGTCCGGGCGGTCAACATCTTCTTCCGTTCCAGCCACGCATAGATAGCAGTTGCGTTTAGCGTGCGGCTGCATTACAGAGAAAGCAGGGGCGGCTTACGTCCCCCGCTTTCCTATCGATGTATAGGGCACAGGGGGGAGACGAGGTGTCTCACACCCCCTCGCGCACCCCCCGGCTGTGGATGTTTCCCGGGGGACTGGGAGGAGACTCGGCCAAGACCGGGGGGGGAAAAAAAGTAAAAAGGGACTTTATTACAACTGGGGGACAAAACTTTTGTATCCTTAAATACGGGGGGACTAGTAAAGAAATCATTAACACTACTGGGGCAGCTATGTAAATTAAATTCATTTTCACTACTGGGGCAGCTATCTATGTATCATTACTACTGGGGGAGCTATTTTATTGTATTTTATTATCACTACTGGGCAGCTATGTATGAAAACATTTACTACGGGGCAGCTATTATGATCATTATCACTTTTCTGGGGCAGCTATTATTAACATTATACTGGGCACTTTCTATGTATATTAATACTGGGGGCAGCCCTTTTAGGGGGTATTATCCTACTGGGCACTTTTTTCCATGTATATTTTTCAAATACTCAGCTTTTGGTATGAAAACATTAACACACTGGGGGGAGCTTTTATGTTCATTACTACTGGGGCAGCTATCAGTATCATATCACAAAATGTGGAGTTTTTTCAATGTATCCTATTACAAATTGGGCAGGTATGTATTTAATCATTATCAAACTGGGGCAGCTATGTTTTGTATCCTAATCACAAAAGGGGGAGCATGTATGTTCATTTCTACTGGGGCAGTATCTATTTATCATTACACTGGGCGCTAGATTATCAATTTTCCTACTTTTGGGCACTATTTGTTTAAAAATTTTATTTAAATACTGGGGCACTATTAGTATCTTTCTCTGGGCAGCTAAACTGTGAATCATTACAAAGGGGCAGCTATCTATGTATCGTTTTTCATACAGGGGAGCTATGTATGTATCATTACTACTGGGGGGAGCTATGAGTTCATTTACTAACGGGGAACAGCAAAATATGTATCATTATACTGGGGGGAGCATGTATGTACTTTACACGGGCGCTATCTAAGGGTAAAAAAAACAAAAATAAATTTTCTGGGCAGCTATCTATTATCATTTACAACTAGGGGAGCTATGTATGATCATTAAAACTCTGGGGCAGCTATGTAAGTATCATTACTCGGGGGAGCTAGGTAAGTTTTAATGTTGTTATTTTTACAGAGTCCGCTATATCTATACCCCTGCCTGGCCCCTAAACCCTTCCTGCCCGAGCCCCTTAACCCCTGCCCGCCGAGCCCCATACCCTGCCTGACCCCGTATCGCCTGCCTGCCCGGCACCTATAACCCCCGCCTGCCGAGCCCCTATACCCCGCCCCCTGACCCCTAATACCCGCCTACCCCCCTATACCCTGCCTGAGCCCCTATATCTATATGCCTCCTGACCCTATACCCCTTCCGAGCCCCTTATACCCGTGCCTGACCCTAAAAAACCCTCCCGACCCCCATAACCGTGCCTGAGCCCCTATAAAAACCCTGCCTGGCCCCTTAACTCCTGCCTTAGCCCCTATATACCCCGGCCTGAGCCCCCATATACCACAGTGCCGACCCCTATATCCCCCCGCCTAGCCCCTATATACCCCTACCGCTGAGCCCCAATATACCCCCCCTGAGCCCCTTATACCATAAGCCTGCCTTAAGCCACCCCCATTAAACCCCCCCCTGACATCTATAACCCATATCCCGCCTAGCCCCTATATACCCCCCCCACCCCCATATACCCATTGCCTGCCTGAGCCCCAATATACCCCGCCTGAGCCCCTTATACCCGCCGAGCCCTTTTTACCATATGCCCGCCCCGAGCCCCTATATCTAAATGCTTGCTGTCCCTAATCTAATTTTCCACGAGCTCCTATATACCCCGCCCGAGCCCCATATCTATTTGCCTGCTGAGCCCCCATTAACACCTGCCCGAGCCCCAATCTAAACCGCCGGCCCCTATTACACTTTCCCGAGCCCCTATCTCTAATGCTTTTCCTGTGTGTCCTTTATACACTTGCTTGGGCCCTATATACACCGCCGAGCCCTATCTCTATATACCTCATGTGTGCCCCCGTAACCTGCCTGATGCCCAATTTTATATCCGTGTCTAAGGGGGCAAAATATACCTGCTGATGAGGAACTTATATTTTAAAAATATTAATTAATTAATATAAAAATATTTTTTAAAAAATTATATATACCAATGCCCGACGAAGGGGTATCTGTTACCGCCTAAAGATGGGGGCCTATATAGCTTCCCATCGAGGGACGTAATCCTTCTAAGAGGGGAGTATATACCCTTAATTAAGGGGGCTGGAAAGTGAGGATTCAAATATTTTTTCCAAATTGCAGGGAAAAGGGAAAATTGGGCCGGACAATCAGCTGAAAGGGGTGAACGGATGGAGAGAAAAGGGGAAGTAATGAGCTGCAGAAAAGACGTTCCCGTAAGTCACAAAGTAACGCAGGGTAATCATTATATTTTCTGCAACATCTACATACAAAAATTTTTAATCTACCCCTAATGTCACTGTTGGCGGTGGTATATGAACAGCCTGTGTACAGCTGATAGTCAAAGAGGGGGCCCGGGTTTTCTCAGGGGCTGGGGGTTATTTGTCCTTAAGTATAATATTTTGGTCTTGGTTTTGTAGAGGGTTTTTCAGTAACAATATCTGTCTGGGAATTTGTCCATGTAAGTGGATTATTTGGGGATTTTTAATTTTAAAGGAATACACGTCATACATTGGAGCGTTTTGAAAAGTGATTTTTTCATCGCTGATTTTCATTTTAAAAAGGGGTGCTGAGGAGTGGGCAGGGGCTAGTGGAAAAGCAGAAATTGGACAGGGCCCGGCGGGGCGAGAGGAATAGTGGGGGAGGGGCAATTTTTTTGGGGAGTGGGGAGGGGGGGGGGGGCCCTTGGTGTACTCGCAGGGCCCCAAATGCCTTTTCCGGGCCCTGGGGGGCTATGTTTTTTTTTTATTTAAACAAATTGGGGAAACGTTGTACATTTCTACGGGGGGGAGCATGATGTATCATTTCTACTGGGAACTTTGTATGTATCATTACAACTGGGGAGCATTTTGATCATTTTATTGGGGGGGGCTACTATGGTATCATTACTATGGGCAGCTATTAAAAATTTTTTCGTTTTTGACCCCCCGCTTTATTCATTACTACTGGGGCAGCTATTTTGTTCATTTATGGGGGGCTATTGAAAAAGGGTATCATTTATTTTGGAGCATTTTGTTTCATTACTACTGGGGCGTATTATGTATCATTACTAAGGGCAGCTATGTATGTATCTTAATATGGGGCAGCTATTTGTATCATTAAATAGGGGCAGTATTAAAATATATTTTCTACTGGGCAGCTATCTATTATCAATTTCTACTGGGGGAGCTATCTTTTCTTACTACTGGGCACAAAGTATGTTCATTACCAAAAGGGGCCAAGGCTATGGGGGGTGTATTTTCAAATGGGGCGAAAGTATGTATATTAACGGGCACTATCTATGTATCTTACTCTGGGGGAGCTTTATGTATAATTTTACTACTGGGGCAGCTATTATGTATCAAATTTTCTACTGGGGCAGTTTATATCATTTCTATGGGGGACATGTATTATCATTACTAAATGGGGAAAAGCAGCATTGGGGATCTTTTTCATTAAAATACCAAATTTGGGGCAGCTATCCTATTTGTATCATTACTACGGGGCAACTTTTGTTTTTTGGGGGCATTATACTTTATGGGGGCACTTGTATTAATTTCCTATGGGAGCTTTTTATGAAAAAATTATAGGGGCAGTATCTAGGCATTACTACGGACACTATCTAGTAATTACTACTGGGGCAGCTATTGTATCTTACTACTGGGGCAGCTATTAGTATCATTTCACTACTGGGCACTTGATTTTCATTACCCTATTGGGCAGTATGTATGTAATTTATACTGGGGCAGCTATCATTAACATTACTAGGGGCAGCATCTTGTATCATTACTACTGGAAAGCTATCTATGATCACACTATGGGGCACTTGATGTATCATTACTATGGGGCAGCTATCATGTACATTTTCACTAGGGCAGCTTCTATGTATCATTACTATGGGCAACTGTCTAAGTACATTACTACTGGGGCATATCTTGTATCATTACACTACGGGGAGCTTAAAGTATCATTTCTAGGGGACTATCATTATCATTATCATAAAGGGGGGAGTATCTATGTACATTAACTTGGGGCCGCTTTCATGTATCATTAATATGGGGCAGCCATTTAGTGTCATTACCCCAAATGGGGGACTATCTATGTACTTTTCCCCATTTGGGCAGCTATGATTTTCATTATACGGGCAGCTATCTTTTATCATTACTACGGGAAAGCATCTTTTTATCATTACTCGGAAAGCACTTAAATTTCATTTACTACTGGGCAGCTATTAAAATTTTCCTTACTAAAATGGGGGCAATTTTAAAAAATCATTTTAAAAAAGGGGGCAACTTTTCAGTATCATTAAATACGGGGCAACTATTATGTTATTTTTAACACGGGGGGACATTTATTTACATTACTAAGGGCAAACCCCGTCCCCCCCATGACATTTTACTGGGGCAGCTATCTATGAATTATTACACGGGGGAGCTATTATGTTTTAAAAAATTTCTAAAAGGGGCAAATTTAGTAACATTAATACTGGGGGGGGGCCAAATTTTTTAAAACTTTTCTACTGGGGCAGAAAAATGTACATTACTATGGGGAGTATTAGGGGGGATCATTAAAACTGGGGCAGTTTTTCTATTATATTTTTCACTACTGGGCAACTATGATGTTCATTTTCACTGGGGGGCTATGTTTAAACCCTTATAAAAAGGGGAGTAGTATGTTTCATTACTACTGGGCAGTATCTTTGTATATTTTTTCCAAAATGGGGCAGCTAGTATTTTATTTACTAGGGGCACATTATTTTATATTATAATGGGGGGGGGGGGGGGGGGGGGGAAAACCCCATCTAGTATATTACTATGGGCAGTATGTATTATCATTATCATACTGGGGCAGTTAATATTATAAAAAATCCCAAAAGGGCACTATTTTTGTAACATTAGTACTGGGGCAAAAAAATATCTATGTATCATTAACTGGGACAGCCTTTAAAATTTTTCATTAAAATGGGGAAAACTATTTAAAATCATACTACTGGGGGAAAACCCGTATGTAAAACATTTCCCCATGGGGGCAAAGTATGAATTTTAAAAAATTTAACCCCATTGGGGGCAGCTATTATGTAAACATTATTTTCTGGGCCAAGGCCCAAGTACATTATCTGGGCAAGCTATCATGAAAAAACATTACTACTGGGAAAGCTCTAAAATTAACAATACGGGGCAGCATTTTTTCATTTCCTTTGGGGGGAGTATCTATGTATAAAATCCCTATTTGGGGAGCTAGATGTATCAAATTAAATTTGGGGGAACTACCCATGTATCAAATTACTATGGGAAAACTATCTATTTATCAAAACTATGGGGGAAAATTTTTTTTCATTTTCGGGGGGCCCCAAAATTTTAAAAATGTTCATTTTCCCCCACGGGGGACTATCTAAGTACATTATCCCCATTGGGGGAAAATTTTTTCTTATATGGGGCACTATTATGTATCTTTTACTACTGGGCACTTCTATTTCATTTTTAATGGGGAAAAACTATCTAAATTTCATTTTCACTTTCTGGGGCAGCTTTTTTGTATCAATTTTTCTACGGGGGGGAAAAAAATGTCTATTTATCATTTAATACTGGGGGGGAGCAAAACTATGTACTTATCAAATTCTGGGAAACTATCTATGTATTTTAACCCCGGGGGGACTATTATGTAAACATTCTACGGGGGCAACTGTCTAAATTATCAATTTTAAACTGGGGGAGTATTATGTAACATTAACACTACTGGGGGACTATTATGTATCATTTCTACGGGGGCACTTCAAAAGTATCATAAAAACTGGGGGGAGTGTTCTAAGGGTTTTTAAAAATTTCATAAAGCCCAACCCCGTTTTTTTTCGGGGGGGGCCCCTATTTGGGGTCCCCCCCCCCCGCCCCCGGGGGTTTTTGGGATTCCCCGGGCGGGGGGGGGTTTTCTTTAATTACCGCTGCACAAGAGTAAACGGGGCCCCGCTAACCCCTTTTCCCCCAAAGCCCCCTCCTCAGGCGGGGGAAGCGCCGCAAACCGGCCTTCCCCCCCCGGGGTTCTCCTGTGCAGGGAGGGGGCAAAGGGATCCCTCCCCTCCCCCTTCCTCTCCCTTATTCCCCGCCCGGTGTGCGGGGAGGAGGCGGGGGATGTTCCCCTTTCCCTTTCCCCCTTATGTCCGGGCCGTTTTTCGCCGTACAACAGGGCAGGGGGGAGGGGGAAAATGACCCCGGCTTTTCCCCCACTTTCCCCCGCCCCCCTAAGGGATCGGGAGAGCCTTGGGGACGCTGCAGGAGCCCCGGGGGTGAATTGGAATTTTAAATTTTAAATTTTTTTTTTAAACATGGGGGGGGCCCCTACCTGGCTCAAAAAAGGGGGCAACAACCTGGCCCCCTAAAGGGGGCACTACCCGGCTACTAAAGGGGGCACTACCTGGCTAAAATAAAAGGGGCAACAAAGGGGGGGTATAAAAAGGGGGAATTGGCTATAAAGGGGCAAATACCTGGCTACTAAAGGGGGCAATACCTGGCTACTAAAGGGGCACTACCTGGCTACTAAAGGGGGCACTACCTGGCTACTAAAGGGGGCACAGTGGCTACTAAAGGGGCACTACCTGGCTACTAAAGGGGGCACAGTGGCTACTAAAGGGGGCAAAAACCTGGCTACTAAAGGGGGCACTACCTGGCTACTAAAGGGGGCAACTACCTGACTACTAAAGGGGGCACTACCTGGAGACTAAAGAGGGCCAAAGAGGGCTACTAAAGGGGGCACTTCCTGGCTACTAAAGGGGGCACTACCTATCTGGCTACTAAAGGGGGCAACTACCTGACTTCTAAAGGGGGGCCACTACCTGACTACTAAAGGGCAACTACCTGGCTACTAAAGGGGGCAACTACCTGGCTACTAAAGGGGCAACTCCCTGACTATTAAAGGGGGCATCTACCTGACTACTAAAAGGGGCAACTACCTGGCGACTAAAAGGGGCAACTACCTGGTTACTAAAAGGGGCAACTACCTGGCTACTAAAGGGGGCAACTACCTGGCTACTAACCGGGGAAACTACCTGACTACTCAAGGGGGCAATACCTGGCTAACAAAAGGGGCATCTACCTGGCTAACAAAGGGGGGCATCTACCTGGCTACAGAGGGGGCATCTACCTGGCTACAAGGGGGCATCTACCTGCCTGTAAGGGGCACTACCTGGTTATGGGGGGCTACTACCTGGCTATAATGGCATCTACCTGGCTTTCTTCCAAAGCCATTATGCAGTGAGGAGGAGTGGGTGTGGCTTTTTGAAGGGGCGTGGCACACAAAAAGATGGGCGTGTCCATGCAAATTTTTGCCGCGCCGCCCTCTTTGGTCTTCTGCTTTTCCATTTTCATAACTTGGCAACTATGCATTACTACTGGGGCAGCTATCTATGTATCATTATCCCTATTGGGGCAGCTATGTATGTATCATTAGTACTGGGGCAGCTATCTATGTATCATTACTACTGGGACAGCTATCTATGTATCATTATCACTACTGGGGCAGCTATCTATGTATCATTACTACTGGGGCAGCTATCTATGTATCATTACTACTGGGGCAGCTATCTATGTATCATTATCACTACTGGGGCAGCTATCTATGTATCATTACTACTGGGGCAGCTATGTATCATTATCACTACTGGGGCAGCTATGTATCATTATCGCTACTGGGGCAGCTATGTACAGGCCCGGACTGTCCATAGGGGGCCGATGTTTCCCCCCGGCGGGCCTCGAGTGCCGCCTGGCGCACGTACAGGGGCCGCAACGGTCGCACATGCGACCGTACCCCTGTGCCAGGGGGCCAACAGGCCCCCCTCGCCACACGGATGGGTCACCGACCCAGTCATGCAGCCATTACGGCTGCTGCCTGCACCGCGCGGTGCAAGCAGCGGCCAAGGCTGAACAGCCGGGATTTTCTGATCCTGTCTGTTCAGCTCCCAGGAGGCCACGGGGCAGGTGCGCAATGTGATGACGTCATTGCGCGCCTCCTCTGCGGCCCACGCTCTGCTGCCAGCGGCCGCTCCGGTGTAGAGGACAGAAGAGGAGGGAAAGACATCAGGTAAGTATTTTTTTTATTTTATTTTCAAACTACTAGCCCTGCCTACCTATATACTGCCCCTGCCTACCTACCTATATACTGCCCTGCCTGCCTACCTATATACTGCCCTGCCTACCTATATACTGCCCCTGCCTACCTACCTATATACTGCCCCTGCCTACCTATATATCAGCCCTGCCTGCCTACCTATATACTGCCCTGCCTACCTATATATCAGCCCTGCCTGCCTACCTATATACTGCCCTACCTACCTATATACTGCCCTGCCTACCTACCTATATACTGCCCCTGCCTACCTATATACTGCCCTGCCTACCTACCTATATACTGCCCTGCCTGCCTATATACTGCCCTGCCTACCTATATACTGCCCTGCCTACCTATATACTGCCCTGCCTGCCTATATACTGCCCCTGCCTACCTATATACTGCCCTGACTACCTATATACTGCCCTGCCTACCTATATACTGCCCCTGCCTACCTACCTATACACTGCCCCTGCCTACCTATATATCAGCCCTGCCTACCTACCTATATACTGCCCTACCTACCTATATACTGCCCTGCCGACCTACCTATAACTGCCCTGCCTACCTATAAAACTGCCCTCCAACCTAACTATATACTGCCTTGCCTCCTATATACTGCCCAGCCTACCTATATACTGCCCCTGCCTACCTACCTATACACTGCCCCTGCCTACCTATATATCAGCCCTGCCTACCTACCTATATACTGCCCTGCCTACCTATATATCAGCCCTGCCTGCCTACCTATATATCAGCCCTGCCTGCCTACCTATATACTGCCCCTGCCTGGCTATATTTTGCCCTGCCTACCTATATACTGCCCTGCCTGGCTATATACTGGCCCTGCCTGGCTATATACTAGCCCTGCCTATATACTGGCCCTGCCTGGCTATATACTGCCCGGACTACCTAAATACTGCCCTGCCTGCCTACATACTGCCCTGTCTACATATATACTGCCCTGCCTACCTATAAGTGGCCCTGTCAGCTTATATACTGGCCCTGCTTACCTATAAGTGGCCCTGTCAGCCTATATACTGGCCCTTCCTGCGTTTATACATGCCCTGCCTACCTATAAGTGGCCCTGCCTGCTTATACGGCCCTGCCTGCTACATAGTGGCCTGCCTGCCTATATACTGGCCCTGCTACCTATAAGGGACCCTGTCCTGCTATATACGGCCCGGCTTACTATAAGTGGCTCTGTCTGGCCTAATATACAGTCCTGCCTGGCTATATGCTGGCCCTGCCTGCCTACATACTGGCCCTGCCTGCTTAGATACTGGCCCTGCCTGCTACATACTGCCCTGCCCCTGGCTTTACTACTGGCTCTGCCTCTTACATACTGGCCCTTCCTCTAAGTACTGGCCCTACCTCTAATTACTGGGGGCAGCCCCCCCTAGCTTACTGCGAATTACTGGGGGCAGCCCTAGCTAACTCTAGTTACTGGGGGCAGCCCCAGCTACCTGGCTAGTTACTGAGGGGCACCCAGCTCCCTGGCTAGTTTACTGGAGGCAGCCCCAGCTACCTGGCTAGTTACTGGGGGGCACCCCAGCTACCAGTAGTAAGTTACTGGAGGCAGCCCACTACCTTCTGGTTACCGGGGCAGCCCCAGCATCCTCTGGTTACCGGGGCAGCCCCTTGCTACCTGCTATTTTTACAGGGTAAGGGCCCTGTCTCATACTAAAATTATGGAGGAAGGCCCTCTTTAACCTACCTAATCGGGTCTAACCTATTTACCTTCTACTTATCTGACATTTTTTATTTCTAATTTTTAGGGTCCTACATACGCTGTTTGGGGAATTGGATAGGAAAGGCTGGTAAAGAGAGAGTCCGAAGATGTTATTTGTGGCAAGTATCTACAGGACGAGTAGTGACTGGGAGTAAGAAGACGGAGAAAAAAATGGAAGAACAACTCATCAGGGAAGACATCATGAGTGTTGGGCCCGAAGGAGAAGATAAGGAGAAGAGAACAACTCCCATCAGAGATGAGTCTCCTTTTGAGGTCCCTGCTGTCAGGGTCATTTTACTTCTGGGTTGACTCAGTGCGTACCAGTGATGGTGACCTGACTACTGGTGAATGTGATTGGTGGGTTGTAGGTATGTTTTAGGAGCTTGATGTAGTGTCAGTGGTGGGTGTGTCCCGGATGGGTAAAGCAAGTGCACACCTGACTCGTTGATGAGGGGTTTCACTGCAACACTGTTTCTTCGTGCTTGAGTTTAGGGAGCTTTTCACCACGGAGTGGTTTTGGTGCATTTGTTTGATGACTTTTTTTTGTGCAGAAATGTGACAAGCATTAAACTGCTCTGCCTTTGTGAACAAAAACGCACCAAAAAACATCAAAAATGCACAAAAAATGCTCCATGTGAAAGCATCTTTACAGTGTAGTTTATTTTAGAAAGTGGTGAGGTGCAAGAACAAGGGAAATTTTTTAAGTGCATATTGTATGTGGGCTGGTGGGGGCTTTGTGCCAGTGCTGATTTTTATTCCCAGTCCGGCCCTCGCTATGTATCATTATCACTACTGGGGAAGCAATGTATCATTACTACTGGGGCCATTATTATTATTAATCCTCACTGAGGCAGCTATGTATCATTACTACTGGGGCAGCTATGTATCATTATTACTACTGGGGCAGCTATGTATCATTATTACTACTGGGGCAGCTATGTATCATTACTACTGGGGCAGCTATGTATCATTATCACTAATGGGGCAGCGATGTATCATTATTACTGGGGCACATGTATCATTACTACTGCGGCAGCTTTTTATCATTACTACTGGGTGTGCTATGTATCATTACTACTGGGGAGCAATGTATCATTACTAGGGGCAGCAATTATCATTACACGGGGGACTATGTCTCATACTAACTGGGGGAGCTATGTATCATTACTAACTGGGGCAGCTAGTAACATTACTACTGGACAGCTAGTATCAATTACTACAGGGCAGCTATGTATCCATTATCACTACTGGGGCAGCTATGTATCAATACGACTGGGGCAGCTATGTAACAATACCTAGTGGCAGCTATGTATCATTACCACTGGGGCAGCTATGTATCACTATCACTACTGCGGCAGCTATGTATCATTATGACTACTGGAGCAGCTGTTTATCATTAGCACTACTGCGGCAGCTATGTATCATTACTACTGGGGCAGCTATGTATCATTATCACTACTGCGGCAGCTATGTATCATTACTACTGGGGCAGCTATGTCACATTATCGACTACAGGCAGCTATGTATCATTACTACTGGGGCAGGCATGTTATCCCCCCATTTTAAACTACTGGGGCAGCTATGTATCATTACTACTGGGGCAGCTATGTATCATCACCACTGGGGCAGCTATGTATCACTATCACTACTGCGGCAGCTATATATCATTATCACTACTGGGGCAGCAATGATTCTAAACATCCAACCTCCTCCATAACCCCGCCCCTAATAACCACACCACCAATATCCCCTCCCCCCCAGGCCTTGGAAAAACTTCATGCATCAAACCGGTCCCGGGTGGTAAAAAGGTTGGGGACCGCTGTTCTATACAGTAGCATGACCTGTTTTAGGTATTAGGTACGGTACTACTTTAGCACACCGTATGTTTTGAGATGTTTATTGGCCTACAAACTCAGTTTCTGCTGAGCTATGGTACATTTTTTTAACAGGGGCCCAGTTTATATTGTGAGTCACACCATTGTGTATTTAAAAGTATAGAGACCACAGACCACCAGCATGAACGGTCACTTGCTAATTTAAGCTTTGAGGTGTTTCCAAAAAAGAATAATTACTTGTTCATCTCTATGTTGATGTTATTAACTTTGATATGATTAAAGGGGGAGTTTGGCGTTTGCAGGGGGGGTAATTAATGGTTTGCTTTAAAAGTAATTACAGGAAAATCATGGGGGCTTGATTTGAATTAGCCCAAGGTCTTTTAAAGGACTACTTTTAAATTAATTCCACATTTATTACTAAGTAATATAGAAAAAAATTTTTTTGGGACATACCCCTTTCCCGCCCCAAATTTTTAAAAAATATATTTTCTTTTACGTTTTTCCTTTTTAGGGTGTTTTCCCAAAAGCAAACCCTTTAAAACATATAGGGCCCTTTTATGAAAAAATTAGTGCTCCCCTTTTTTTTTAAATTTGTTCCCCGGGAAAAAAGAAAGGGGGGCTCTGATTGGTTTCCATTGGGGAACAAAAAAAGTCTTAAGGGTATGTTTCCCCAATTGGGGATAAAATTTTGGGATTTTTAAAATTTCGCCCCCCAAATTTCGGGGTGGGGTTCGAAAAGCTTGCGCCGGAAATTGGGCGCGAGCTTTCCCCTGGGGGGGGAAAGGGGGGGGGGCACCCCCCGGGCCCCAAAAACATTCATTAATTCCCCCGGTATAAAATTTCGGTATATTGGGGATAGCTGCTTGGTAAAGTTTTTTCTTTATTGCTTTTTTTTTTTCTTTTTCTCTTTATTGTTCTTGTAGAGGTTTTTAATTTTAAAAAATATACCTGGTTGAAAAAAACCATAATATGATTTTTGAAAAGTACCCAAAACCCTTTTTTTCTTTAAACATTTTTTTACCCTTAAAAGGGGACTCTTGATTCAGGTTTTTTGGTGGGGATTAAAAGTAGGAGGTTATTTTTTCTTTTTTTCCCCAAAGCCAGAAACTGCATATCTGTGATTTTGCCATAATAAGTTTTGAGAATAAATTATCAGGGCCTAATGCAAGGTCCCATTGCTGCCATCTTGAAACTGTTTTTTTTAACTCTGAGAGCCGTTATTGTACACTGTTCTGCAATATATTACAATTGCAGAACAGTGTGCAAGCAATTGCAACCCTCAGTGGTCAAGTACAGTTGAAACCAAAAGTTTATATAAAAACACATATGCATGTTTTTCTCACTATCTGACATGAAATCAGAATAAACCTTACCCATTTTAGGTCAATTAGGATTACCAAAATTATTTATATTTGTCAAATGCCAAAATAATGACAGACAGATAATTTTTAAGGAATTTTTATTGCTTTCTGCAAAGTCAAAAGTTTACATACACTAGGATTACTATGCCTCTAAACAATTTGGGACAGCCCATATGATAATGTCATGTCTTTGGAAGCTTCTGATAGGTTTATTGACAACATTTGAGTTAGTTAGAGACAAAGCTGTGGATTTATTTTAAGCAAACCAGAAACACACTGCAACTGTGTCTAACATCATGGGAAAGTCTAAAGAAATCATCCAAGATATCAGGAAGAGAACTGTGGACTGCATAAGTCTGGATCATCCTTGGGTGCAATTTCCAGGTACCTGAAGGTGCCTCTTTCATCTGTACAAACAATCATACGCAAGTACAAAAAAGATGGGAATGTCCAGCCATCATCACGCTCAGGAAGGAGATGGGTTCTGTGTGTTCGAAATGAACGTGCTTTGGTCCAACATGTGCATATCAACCCAAGAACAAAAGCAAAAGACCTTGTGAAGATGTTGGTGGAAGCTGATAAGATTGTGTCATTATCCACAGTGAAACTAGTACTTTATCGACATGGGCTGAAAGGCCACTCTGCCAAGAAGAAATCATTACTCCCAAAAAACTTATATGTGCGTTATAATACTTTCCTACTTCTCATACACCCTTTAGTCTTTCACATACCCCTGTTCCCCCAAAAATAAGACAGTGTCTTATATTAATTTTTGCTCCTAAGGACCAGCTAAGACGTATTTGTAGGGGATCTTGCTTGTTTTTTTTCTATGAACAAGAATTCACATTTATTGTTGAACAAAACATCAACATGTATTAATTTACTGTAGTGATTTCATCACAAACATCAGCATAAGCAGCCAAACTCTGAATTTCAAAACTAAAAATGCACTCTGTCTTATTTTGGGGAAACAGGGTATATACTTTGGCACAGACGTATCAGACATTCAACAGGCATGTTCATACTTAGTTCTGCCTCTCTTATGGCCCTCTGCCGATGTGCCTGCGCATCCGTCTTCTCTAATACACCTACTATTTCGCTAAGGTTTTTTTTTTTAGCACAAGCACATTTAACATTAAGCGGGCGCCTCCGCACTAGGCTCTAGCCTGGCTCTAGCCATTTCTCCGATCCTAGGTCTCTATCTTTTGGTTTTTATTACTCGTCTATTTTCCTATGCGGTCTATATTTATTACTCACACCTCATATATTTATTTATACTCAGAGGCTTCTCTATTGGCCCATCTAGCTGCAGTAAGCACTATCTACTCCTTCTTCCGCCTCCCCTATTTCTATTTACACATATATAACATTACTTATATATTGCTCTACTTCTTTTCTCCCTCTGTTACAATAGCAACTCTGGACTTTTCCCGTATTCCTTATTTGGTCCACATTAGTTTCCATGCTTGGACCCACAGTCCCGATATTCCTTGGTAAACATTTACCTCCTACATTTTAATTCTCTCCTTCAGTATATTTTTACATGACTTCAGCTTCTTTATATATCCTCCAGTCTTTTCCAACCTGCATCTTCACCCTTTTTCCATTTTACCTAGTTTTCTCATTTGTTTTCTCCTGTCTTCCTTTTTCTCCTACCCTTTCCTGATTCATTCTGGCCCCAATCCCCCTTTTCTATAACTCAATCTCATTCTTACATATTTAGTCCATTCATTATATCACCTTAATCTACACTTCCTTCTTCTCTCCTATCTATCATTCTTCTCATCTTTCTTTTCTCTATTCCCCCCTGACTTGGTCTTTCACTTTGTTCTCTTATCTTCTTACTACTCTGAAACCGTTGTAGTGTGCTGTGGAATTATATTTTGATAACCCCAAAAGAATTATATAAAAGCCAGATTAATGTTTGAAAATGCACACAGGAACAAAAATCTCCATTTTTGAGACATGTCCCATGGTCTAACGAAACTAAAATCAAACTGTTTGGCCATAATGACCATCGTTACATTTGGAGGAAAAAGTGAGAAGCTTGGAAGCCTAAAAACACCATCCCAACTGTGAAATATGTGGTGGGTTGTTTTGCTGCATGAGGGACTGGTGCACTTCACAAAATAGATGGCATCATGAAGAAAGAAGATCATGTGTCAATACTGAAGCAACATCTCAAGACATCAGCCAGGAAGTTAAAGCTTGGGCGGAAATGGGTCTACTAAATGGACAAGGACCTTAAGCATACCGCCAAACTGGTTACAAAGTGGTTTAAGGATAACCAAGTCAATGTTTTGGAGTGGCCTTCACAAAGCCTTGATTTCAATCCTATTGAACATTTATGGGCAAAGCTGAAAAGGCAGAAACGAGCAAGGTGATCTACAAGCATGGTTCAGTTACACCAGTTCTATCAGGAGGAATGGGCCAAGATTCCTACCAACTATTGTGAGAAGCTTGTGGAAGGAAATACAAAATAATTGACCCTGTCATGGAGCATGCCGCGATCCCCGCTCCGGGCCACGGCCCGCTCTGCCCCACACTCCCCAGCTTCTTACTAACGCAGCCACGCTCCTGCTTCCTGTCTCCGTTCTCTCAAGTTCCACCTTCTTAAGGCACGCATGCGGCAGCTCTTCAAGATTTAAAGGGCCAGCGCACCAGTAATCAGTTAATTGCCGGGCATTGACCCTATAACTTGTGGACTCCTCCAACGCTCTCTGCCAGAGTATTGGTGTTCTATAGTGGTTTAAGAGAGTGTTGGAGTGCGCTTTGTTTTCCTGCTGCCTGCCCTGACCTTACCGCCTGTCCCCGACTACGCTATTGTCTTACGATTCTGTACCACGCTGCACCCTGGCCGCCACCACAAGCAAGTCATGTCAGGGGTTGTGACCTGGTAGTTTCCCACCGCAGCAACTCCATACTGCTTTCTGGTGGGAACTGGTGAAAACCGGGGGCTACTTAGACTCTGCTTCCTGGCGTGGCTTATACCATCACTTGCGGTGGTCCCGTAAGTCCACCTACATCTGTGACAGACCCAAGTCATACAGTTTAACGGCAATGTTGGCAAATAATAATGAAATGTATGTAAAATTTTGACTTTGCAGAAAGTAATAAAAATGCCTTAAAAAAATCTCTCTCTCATTATTCTGGCATTTGGCAAATATATACATATAAAAAAGTTCAAAACACTTCCTTTTTGCAATTTTACAAATAAAATAAAAATGAGCTAAATGAGCTAAATATAACACTGGGGAACACTCATTTTGGTGCCTTAAATGTTGAAACCGTTTTCAACCCCTTACCAACATTATACGTATGGATAATGCCACTAAGGGGCTTTTTAGCAGGATTGCAGCGCGATCCCGCTAAACAGCCGCCGGGTGTTAGCGGCTAATTGTAGCTAACACCTAGCAATTAAAGCGCAAACATGGCCACAACATCTAAATCAATGAAATCGGGACATCTGAGGTGAAATCGCTGTGTCCCGATCGCTGAACATGGCAGCTGTAAGCCTTGTGAAGGCCTCCATTGCTGCCATGTTTTCAATTTTCAACCTCCATCTTAGTACACCCTAATGCATTGTATATACAATGCATTATTATGGGAAACGATATCTTTATTCAATAATCAAAGTACAGAGGGGAAAAAGATATGCTAAGCATTTTCACATGTTTTTACCCTCTGTACTTTGATTACTGAATAAAGATATTGTTTCCCATATTGCTGGACTCGACTGCGGTACATTGGATTAATCTGAGGTCCTGAGGTCGGGGATCAGAGATTCCATGTAACAAGAAAGGATTTGATTGAATAAGAGGAGATCAGGTGCTATAATCACCACAGCAAGGGTGAGCATTCATGACTTTGTTTTTCATTTGTTATACAATGCATTATGCTGTATAAATGATCGCATTCCCTAGTGGTGAAGCGCCCTAGGATGACTCAAAGTTAAAAAAAAAAAAGTTTTAAAGTGTAAAAAAAAAAATGTATTAAAAGTTCAAATCACACCCTTTTAGCCATTTTATGAATAAAAAATAAAAAAAGTTGCACATATTTGGTATCACTGCGTCCAAAAAAGTCCGATCTATTAAAATATAACATCATTTATCCCATACGCTGAACACCGTAGAAAAAAATCCAAATACCAAAATTACGGGGTTTTTTGGTCATTTCACGTCTCATATAAATTGGAATAAGCGTGATCAAAAAAGTTGCATGTATTTCAAACTGCTAGCAATAAAAATTACACTCCAGCCCACAAAAAATGCCCCCTTACTCAATTCTGTAGGTGTTAATACAAAAAAATTATTGGTTGCAGAAAATGGCGCGGCCGTGAAAATTTCAAAAATATTAACTGTTTGGATTTTTTTAATGGTACCAGAATATAAAGGAAACCCTACATGTTTGGTATTGCCAGATGTGTATCAACCAGGGCCTTCCTAAGCTAAACTGCACTCAGGGCGAGGTGAAGAAATTTCGCCTCCCCCTCTCCACCTCCATAACATAATGCACCAGGATGCGACACATTGCATCACCATCAACCAAATCTAAAATATACAAAAGCTTTACCACAATGTGCTACGTATAAAACGACCAAATAATAAGCATACAGTTACCAAATAACACTGCTACACCAACCAGAATCCCAGGCTAATAGCACCAATGTCCTACTAAGACCACATAACACCAACACACAGTGACTGAATAATATCACAACACCATGACCACGCATCACCACCACATAGTGACTGACTACCGCAACACCGTGACCACATATCAACACATAGTGACTGAATAATACAAACTGACCATTTCTGAATATAAACCATTATACTACAACTAATATTACTGTCATACAGTGGCACACAGGTTCTGCAGGCATATAATCGATTACAGTAAATTATATCTAGTGACTTACAGGAGACTCTGAATAGTTGTTCTCTTTCTCTTCTTCTTCTCCATCTGTCCCAGATGACTTGATGACTTCTCCCGGCCTATAGATGGGCGAATTGATTCTAACGAAGTGGAATTCGTTTAGAATTTCAGGAAAACTTCGGTTCGGAACGAAGTCGAACTTTGGGGGACTTCGGGTGAACGAAGTGTGCTTTTCATTGATAAAATGGCTGCGAGCACATGGCGCTACATGGGGCAAAGCACTCTGGGAGGGAAAAAAGGGCATAGCCGCTTAAAATTTGGCAAGTGAACCCAAATTTCAGAGCCGGGGTTTTCTGTGACGTCACCCCCACTAATAAGCCCGGGCCCCAAACGCCGGGAGTCACATTTCCTCTCCTGTGCCCATGGGGGAAGGTGCTGCCGCGGCGTTAGTTTTCTTACTGAAAAATTTTGGATTTTTATATAGCGATTTTTGTGGGGGGGCTCAGTTGTTCGAAAACTTTTCCCTTTTAAGGTTCTTTTTCAAATTTTTTGGGGTTTTGGGATCGAAATCCATGTGCGTCCACTGCAGTGCATTTTCATTCAATATCCGTGGGATCTAAGCCGGGTTCCTTTTTGTATTCTTTTAAAAAGAAACGGGTTTTTTTAAAAATAAAAAATCCCACTTTTTTTTTGGCTGCTCAATTTCCTTGCCAATTTACATCCGGGGTTAAAAACGTTTTTTGCTGGTGTGCGGGACCCCAAGAAACCATTTTTTTAAAAGCCAAAATTTTATTTTTTTTTCCCGGTACCCTAATTCACAAGCAAAGGTTTTTTACAACTGAAAACTCTTGTTTTTGTGGCTTTAAAAAACACGAAAATTGTAACCGTACAAAGTTTCTTTTTTGGGTGGGTAAAATTCTTTGGGGGCAATTTACCCCGGGGGGGGTTTAAAAATTAAGCGGGTTTTTGTGGTGTGCAAACCCCAAGACCCCGTTTTTTTCAACGCCAAAATATATACATTTTTCCTGTACCCCTAATTCACAAGAAAAGGGTTTTTAATTACAACTGTATCTCTTTTTTGTGTGGGGCTAGAAAACACGCAATTGTAACACGTACAAAGTACTATTTTGTGGGGCCCTTTTTCTTTTTGGCGCAATTTACATCCGGGGGTTAATTAAGCGTTGTTTTTGGCTGGTGTGTGCCCCAAAAAAAACCCTTTTTTAAACGCCAAAATATATACTTTTTTTCCTGTACCCCTTTTTCAAAGAAAGGTTAATTACAACTGTATCTTTTGGGTTGTGTGGGTAGAAAACACCCCAATTGAAACACGCTACATAGCTTCTTTTTTTTGGGGCTCAATTCTTTGGGCGAAATTTTTACACCCCGGGGTTTTTAACCCTTTGTTTTGCTGGGGGTGCTGACAAAAAAAAAGTTTTTTTTAAACCCAAAAATATATAAAATTTTCCTGTAAAAAAAATTTTCCAAGAAAAGGGTTAAATTAAAACTGTATTTTGTTTTTGGGGCTTTAAAAAACACCCCAATTGTAACACGCTACAAAGCTACTATTTTGTGCGGCTCAATTCTTTTGCGAAAAAATTTACACCCGGGGGTTAAATTAAGGTTGTTTTGTGGTGTGCTAAAAAAATAAACCGTTTTTTTAAACGCCAAAAAAAAAAATTTTTTTTCCTTAGCCTAATTCACAAGAAAAGGTTAATTACAACTGTATCTCTTGTTGTGGGGGGAAAAAAACAGGCAATTGAAAAACACGCTACAAAGCTCCCTTTTTTTGTGCGGCTAAATTCTTTGGGGGCAATTTACATCCGGGGGTTAATTAAGCGTTGTTTTGGGGGGTGTGGGGCAAAAAAATAAACCGTCTTTTTAAACCCCAAAAAATATAAAATTTTTTTCCGTAGCCTAATTCATTTTCCGGGAAGGGTTAAAAATTTAAAGCCTGTTTTGCTTTTACATTTAGTAAAACACACAGTGTTTTTAAACGACACATACAAAAAATTTTTTTTCCTGGCCATTTGTGGACGAAATTTTTTTATAAGGGGTTACCCAAGCTTGTTACGGGGTTTTCCTTTTTGGGGAGAAAAAACCCAAGGTGTTTTTTTTTATTTTATACAAATCATTTTAAAAACATTTGTCTGCCCCTTTTAGAACAAACAGTAGTCAGACAGAGAGGGGGCAGGCTCTGCACCTGCGAGTGGCAGGGGCAAACATTCGGGAAAAGGCCCCAGGTCGAACACAGCAAGGGGGACGCGCAGCGGGGGTCAGGTGAGGCCAACTCCCGTGCCCATTAGCGGCCGTGTGTTTTTCAGCAACCCCAAGGGTTTCTTAAAGGGTTTGACTGGGTTTCATCCTCTTCCCCCCCAATGACACGGGAAAAACCCCAGCCAAGGGGTCGGGGGGAAACCCTCGGGAAACAACCATTATTTGGGCATGGGGGGGGAGCGGGTCAGCCCCCCTTTCCACCCTGTCCCCCAGCCCGCCCCTGCCCCACCCGGGTTTCCCCTCAGCCGAGATCTACTATGTGGTCGGGGGCTCAGGCACTATTTTGCGAGGATGAAAAATTTTTGGGGAAAAGGGCAGTCGCAGCTATTTGGGCGCGAAAAAAAGGGGGCCAATTCGCCTGTTTCTTGCGTAGGCGGCAAAGTTTAGATTTTGGAGAGTGGCAGGGGAAGGTATTTTGGGTTGAGGTCAGCCTCGGCATACCAAGCCCGGTGATGGGGGACAGCAGTGACGATAAACACAAATAGATGATAAATTTTCCCGACCCCCTTTTGGGACCCGGGGTTGGGGGCGGGGTTTTCCCCCTTTCCCAAAAGGGGCTTCTGCCCGGGTTCGGGAGAAACAAAGGGTTTGTGGCCGGGGGCAAAAGGATGGAGAGTTTCCAACCGGGGGGGAAAAACCCCCTTTTCCAAAAAGGGCCCAATTTAACCAGCCCATAAATATTGTGGAAAAAGAAGGGGGTTTAGTTTTTTGAACCCCTTACCCGGTTTTGTTTTAAAAAGGAACGGGCCAGGGACCGTTTGGAACCCCCCGGGTTAACACTTTGGGCCCCGTAATTTCCTTTGGCCCCCTGGGGAAAAATGGGGTTCCATCCCAGCAAAACCACAAAGGACCCAGGGGGGAAACCGCTTCCCCCTCCCCCCCTTTCAAAATTTTTCCGGCCCTGCCGGCCAATGTCTCCCCTCCTCCTCTCCCCCACCCCACCATCGGGGGGGGGGGGGGGCGGGGGGGGGGGAAAAAGGGGGGGGGGGGGGGGGGGGGGGGGGGGGGGGTGGGGGGGGGGGGGGGGGGGGGGGGGGGGGGGGGGGGGTTGGGGGGGGTTTGGGGGGGGGGGGGGGGGGGGGGGGGGGGGGGGGGGGGGGGGGGGGGGGGGGGGGGGGGGGGGGGGGGGGGGGGGGGGGGGGGGGGTGGGGGGGGCGGGGGGGGGGGGGTGGGGCGGGGGGGGGGGGGGGGGGGGTTGGGGGGGGGGGGGGGGGGGGGGGGGGGGGGGGGGATACGGGAGGAAAAAACTCATTCACTGGGTTAAAGTCCTGGAAAAAAGAGGTGAAAAAACTGTCTGGGCAGGGGAATGGAGACTGGCGGCCATTCGTGGCCCCATGAAATTTCCCGGGGGGGACTGAAATGGGGGGAGGAGGAGGACATTTGGGGCAGAAACATTGTCCCGGTGAAAAAGAGTGGATTTTCACCCCGGTGACAAAAAGAGGAGGGGGCAGGAGCACTTTTAGGAGGTGGATTTGGGGATTGGGGGAAGAGAGGGAGATGACCCCCAAGAAACCCTGGGGGGTAAACAGGGGAAAAGGAGGAAAGGGGGCCCCTCGGAGTACTTTTGCAGATGGCCCGCAGCATTTCTTTTTTTGCCTGGCTTTGTGACAGCCGGAAAAAAGTTTAGCATCCGGGAGAGGGATGATTCTGGGTTTCCCCCCTATTTTGGAACCCCCCGCTACCCATCCAAAATGGGAGCCTTTTTCCCAGCTATTAGAGGGGAAAACAAAATCAAATTTCTATAGGGGAAAACCTCCTAATCCCTTGGGGCCCCGCCCATGTGCGGGGATGTCCCCCTCTGACAGGTCTGAAACCGGGGGGTTTTCCCCAGCGCTCTTGTACTACTTTCCCCCGGCTGCTGGGGGAAAGGGGGGGGGTAGGACAGTAAACCCGCTCCCCTCAGTAGTAACCTAAGTTTTGGGGTACGATGAGCCCGCTTCCTTCACCCCCAGTGGGGAGGGGAGTTTGCCAGCGCAGGACCCGGGGCAGTCCCTTTAAACCAACAGGTTGTGGGGCCCACTTGGGGCAGCACTTTCCCCTCAGTTAGAAAAAATCCCTGGACTTCTGGGCGCCAAACTGGGTGTGTGGTTGCAAATTGCCCTTTTTCGTGGAGAAGTGTCCTCCCGGGCCCGTGTGTGGCATAAAGCGGGTGTTTTTTGCGGGGGGGGGCCATGTTACCCCAAAGGGGAAAACCCCTTGTCCACGGGAAATGTGAAACGGGCTGACCTTTGTCAAGATGAATTTAGGGGTGGGATCGGCCAGGAAATTTCCCCACACCCAAGCCTTTGGCGTTTAAATCTGGGTTCAAACACTGCCCCCAAACCCCCATTCTGATCCCGCCCCCCGCCCGATGCCCCCATCTGCTGACAGTTTCTCCAAACTGCCCACCAAACCCTTTTTTACCGGGGGGGGTATTGCCACCCCCCCAACACTCTGTCCCTTGGGGGCCACTCTATGACCCCCATGCTGCTGCTGCGGTTGCTGTTCCGTGACATCCACACTGTGTCATTGTGCCACTGTCCCGACCTCATGCTCCGGGTGTGGGGTGTGCCATGTCCTCCACACTGTGTCCCTTGTGCCACTGCCCGACCTATTTCTCTGCCCCCGTGACCTCCGCTTTCATCATTGGCCCTACTTGGCTTTCCCCCTGTTTTGCCCCTCCAGGGGAAAGTCATTGTGCCCCTGCCCGATTTTCATTTCTGCTGCCGGTGAAATCCCCCACTGTGTGATTGTGCCACTCTGTGGGGGCCCAATACTGTTTTGCCCCCTCCAGAATGTCATTGTGGGAAATGCCGACTATGCTGCGCCGGACCCCCACAAAGGAAGTGATTGTCCCAAAATTGTGGCCTAAATTTAAACCCGTTTTTTTGCCCCCTCCCAGGGGTTGTCCCCTTTTGGGCCAAAAAATTTTTCCCTAAACCTTCCCTGCTGCTTCTGCCGCCCGTGACCTCCCACTTGGGGTTTTTTTGCCAATTTTGTTTGGGCCCCCTTCCCGTTTTTTCCCCTCCCCGAAAGTCATTGTTGGGCCCCTGCCCGACCCCCATCCCGCGGCCCCCGGGGGACCTCCCACTGTGTGATTGTGCCACTCTGTGGCCTAAACTGTTTTGGGGCCCCCTTTCCGAATTTTTCATTGTGCCAATGCCGATTTTAAAACTGCTGCCGTGTGCCTCCACACTGTTATTTTGCCAATCTGGGCCCAATACGGGTTTTTTCCCCCTCCAGAATGTCCTTGGGGCCAAATGCCTACCCCATACTGCTGCCGCCGTGACCTCCACACTGTGTGATTGTGCCCCTCTGTGGGCCCAATACTTTTTTTCCCCTCCAGAATGTCATTGTTTTCCACTGCCTGACCTCATACTGCTGCCGCCGTGACTCCACACTGTTGATTGGGGCCACTCGTGGCCTAATACCCGTTTTTCCCCCTCCAGAATGTCATTGTGCCCTGCCTGACCCCATACTGCTGGGCCCTGGCCCCCACAAATGTGGATTGTGCCCCTCTTGGCCTAATACTTTTTTGCCGCCTCCGAATGTTCCCTTGTTTCCCCTGCCCCGACCCCATACTGCTGCCGCCGGGACCCCCACACTTTTTTATTGTGCAACTCTGTGGCCTAATAATTTTTTTGCCCCTCCCGAATGTCATTGTTTCCCCCCTGCCTGACCTCAATACGCTGCCGCCCGGGGCCTCCCCACGTTTGATTGTTTCCACCTTTTGGGGCCCCCAATACTGTTTTTTCCCCTCCAGAAAAGTCTTGTCCACTGCCCGAACCCCAACTGCTGCCGCCCGGGCCTCCCACTGTTTTGATTGTGCCCCTCTGGGCCTTAAAAACTTTTTTGCCCCCTCAGAATGTCATTGTGCCACTGCCGACCTCATTTCTGCTGCCCCCGTGACCTCCACACTGTGTTTTTGTTCCACTCGTGGTAAATGTTTTGCCGCCTCCAGAATGTCAAATTTTGCCCGCCCGACCCTACTGCTGCCGCCCGGGCCTCCAAAACTGTGGGGGATTGTGCCAAATCTGTGGCCTAATAATGTTTTGCCCCTCCAGAATGTCATTTTTTTTGCCACTGCCTGACCCCATTTTCTGCTGCCGCCTGAAACCCCCACATGTGTGATTTGGCACTCTGTGGGGCCCAAAAACTGGTTTGCCGCCTCCAGAATGTCATTGTGCCAATTCCTGACTTATGCGCCGCGTGACCCCCCCCAAAATGTGGATTGTGCCCCTCTGTGGGCCCATACTGTTTTGCCCCCTCCAGAATGTCAAATTTTGGCCCCCTGCCTGAAACCCCTTTATTTTGCTGCCGCCCTGACCCCCCACACTGTGAATTTTTTGGGCCCCTCTGTGGCCTAATAATGTTTTGCCCCTCCCGGGAAAGTCATTTTTTGCCAATTCCTGACCCATTGCTGCCCGGGGGTGCCTTTCCCCACGTTTGATTGTGCCACTCTGTGGCCTAATTTCTGTTTTTTCCCCCCTCCCCGAATGGGCTTTTGGCCACTGCCTTTACCCCCCATATGCTGCCCCCGTGACCCCCACACTGTGTTATTGGGGCCACTCTTGGGCCCAATACTTTTTTTCCCCCTCCAGAATGTCATTGTGCCCTGGGCCCCGACCCCAACTGCTGCCGCCGTGCCTCCACAAATGTGTATTGTGCCCCTCTGTGGCCTAAACTGTTTTGGGCCCCCTCCATAAAGGGCATTGTGCCACTTCCTGACATACTGGGTGCCGCCCTGACCCCCCAAATGTGTGGGTTGTGCCACTCTGGGGCCCCAATACGGGTTTTTCCCCCCCGAATGTCTTGTGCCACTGCCTGACTCATACTGCTGCCGCCGGGGACCCCCACACTGTGGGGATTTTGCCACTCGTGGCCCAATACTGTTTTTTCCGCCCCCAAAAAATGTCCATTGTGCACTGCCTGACTCAAAGCTGCTGCTTTCGGACCCCCCCCACCCAAAACCCCCTGTGTATTTGTGCCACTCTGTGGGGGCCCCCAAATTTACCGGGTTTTTTTTCCCCTCCAGAATGTCATTGTGGCCCCTGCCTGATCTCATTAAAATGGGTGCCCCCGGGGGGGACCTCCACAAATGTGTGGAATTTTGCCACTTGTGGGTTTAAAACTGTTTGCCGCCTCCAAAGTTTATTGGGGCCACTGCCTGACCCCATAATGCTGCCGCCCCTGACCTCCACACGTGTGTTGTGGGCCCCTCTGGGCCTAAAACTGTTTTTTCCCCCCTCCAGAATGTCCCAATGTGCCCAACCCCCCGGGGCCCCTTTAATTCCCTTTCCAACCCCCCGGCTTTTCCCCCGCCGGTTTACCCCCCACACTGTTTTTATTTGTCCACTCTGTGGGGCCCAATACTGGTTTTGGGCCCCCCCAGAATGTTTATTGTGCCACTGCCCTGAAACCCCATTTCTGCTGGGCCCCCGGGGAATTTTCCACACTGTGTGAATTTTGGGCCCCTCTGTGGGCCCAATCTTGGGTTTTTTTGCCTCCCGAAAAGTATTGTTTCCACTGCCTGATCCCCATGTTTTCTGCTGGCGGGACCTCCACTTTGTATCAAATTTTGCCCCTCTGTGGCCTAATTTCTGTTTTTTCCGCTTCCCCGAATTCCAAAAGTGCCACTGCCTGACCTCATACTGCTTTCCGCCGTGACCTCCGCCCCTTTCCCTTGGGGCCACTTGTGGCTTCCTCTGTTTGCCACCTTCCCGAATGTCATTGTGCCCCTCCCAACCTATGCTGCCCGGGCTGCCGCCCTCCCCCTCCGCACTTTTTGTCAATAATGTTGCCACCTGAGCCTCAGTTTTTTTTTTCCCAGCTTTCGTGGCATGACTTTATCAGGTACATTCCCCTGATTTTTTTGGTCATTTTGCCTCTTAAGTCCCAGGGAATTTTTTTAGTGAAGCGATTCTAAGAGCGGCGGAAACATCTGGTGTCATACTAAAACACAACATTGTATGAAGACCAAACCAAGCTCCCTCTGCATATTTAAGCATGGCAAAATTTTTCTCAGCACCCGCAGGCTCTGTGCACCCTGGAAAAGCGTTTTTAACGAATTTTCATGCCGAAAAATTGGGAAGTGACCAAATAAATTTTTTGAGAAATTCGCCATCTCATCCCGGCCACAACTCTTACTGTAAAATTTACAAAACAAACATCTTAGACCCTCACTTTATCACACTTCTCTACCAATTCTTCTCATAAAAAACCACCAACTATAGCACCTCATATGGTAGCCATGTAATATGCCCCCTGGTAGACAGGTAGTAGCCCCCTAAAGCCAGGTAGTAGCCCACTATAGCCAGGTAGTAGCCCCCTATAGCAAGGTCGTAGTCCCTTATAGCAAGATAGAAGCCCCTTATAGCCAGGTAGATGCCCCTATAGCCAGGTAGAAGCCCCTTATAGCCAGGTAGATGCCCCTGTAGTCAGGTGATATCCCTATAGCCAGTAGATGCCCCTGTAACAGGGGGATCCCCTTTCCCCAATAGATCCCCTGTACCAGGTGATCCCCTATCCCGGGTGATCCCCCTGTAGCCGGGTATGCTGATATACCCCAGGAAAATGCCCCTGTAGCCAGGTGATGCCCCTGTCCGGGCGTGCCCCTTATAGCCAGTAATCCCCCTGTAGCCGGTGACCCCCCTGTAGCCAGTAGATGCCCCTGTACCAGTAGATCCCCCCTGACCAGGTGATGCCCCTGAGCCAGTAGATCCCCTGTGCCAGTATTCCCCGTACCAGGTGATGCCCCTATACCAGGTGAGCTCCTGTACCCGTAGATGCCTCTGTAGCCAGTGATGTCCTTTACCGGTGATCCCCCTATAACCTAAATCCCCCCTGTACCGGGTGATCCCCCTTCCTAATCCGGGGGTAGATACCCCTATACCAGGTGTTGCCCTAAGCCAATAGATCCCCTGTCCGGGGGGATTCCCCTATACCCATAGATCCCCTAAAGCCAGTAATCCCCGTCCGGTGATGCCCCTATAGCCATAGATTTCCCTGTAGCCATAGTACCCCTAAACCAGGTGTTATTTCCTTAGCCAGTGATGCCCCTTCCCGGGGATGCCCCTATAGCCATAGATGCCCGAGCCATAATGCCCCTGTCCAGGTATGCCCTTATACCAATAGAGCCCTATGCCCGGGTGATCCCCCTGTACCAGGGATCCCCTGTAGCAATTAAATTTTTTTAAAAAAATATCACCCGGTTTTTTGCGCCCCAGTCCGGAGCTGCTGAGCGGTGAAAGGGGCATAACGTCATCACGCCGCTTACACTGTACCAGCTCCCGGGGATCTACCGGCGGGCAGAGCTGCCGGAGGACACCCAGGTCGCGGGGGGGGGGGGGGGGGGCGCGGTGAAACCCGTCGCCCCCTCACCCCGGTTTATGTCTTGGTGATAAAGGGCGCCAATATTAAAAAGAGGAGGGGCGGGGAGGAAAAACGACCGTCCTGCCCCCTCCCGTAGCATACTGTGCAGCTGCTGACTGACTGCCCGGCTTTTTTTACAACGGCCCGCGAGTCGGGGGCTGATCTCCTGGGGGGGGCGGGGGGCGCCCCCCTCGGGTGGGGGCTGCCCCGGCGCCCAGGTGATCGCCCGCCCGCCCCTGGGAACAGCACTGGTTTTAACCTAGTAACCATAATTTTTTGCCCCACTTAAATTTTTTTGGGGGTTTCCCTTATTCTATGGAAATATAAATAACACCATTAAAAGTACATCTTGTCCAAAAAAAATAAAAGCCTCATACTCTATTTGGGGGGAAAAATAAAAAAAAATTTTAGGGCTTCAGAAGGCGGGGAGAAAAAAATTTTAGAGCATTATTTTATGCTGTCCTCAGGGGGGGGTTTAAGTGGGGGCACTTTTTCTGTAAGTAACACCATTTTACCTATTTTTTGGAGACTGGATTGCCCCCCTTCCCAAAGTAATGCTCTGAAAGTATAGTCACTCAATGTTGTATTAACCCCTTTAAAGACCCAGCCATTTTTGGCCCTTTCCACACAGCCCATTTTTGAAATCTGACATGGTCCCCTTTATGTGAGAAAACTTTTGACACTTTTACCTATCCATGAGTTTGTTTTCCGTAACCATTGTGCTTTAAGTTAGTAAGAATTTCTATCCATCATATTGTTTTTTTGTGAAAAAATCAAAATTTCAAAAAATTTTGGAAAATTTGTGATTTTGAAATTTCCCAATTTTTTCTGGGTGCAAGACAGATTTATTCACCACAAAATATTTTTATAACTAGCATCTACCAATGCCACTAAAATGGCATAATTTTTTAAATTTTTTTTTTTATGACATTAGAGGTTGAAACTACCGATATCCGCTTCTGCCCCCAGTGGGATCCCTTCACCTATATCGCCCGGGGGATCGCATAAGGTAAAGGGGGAGCTGACAGTGCCCGGACCACCGCAGCGTCCGGACACTGTGCCTCCCCGGGCCCCTTTCGTTATATGCGCTTCCTGGGAGCCCATATGCTGAAGCGTCCCTGTGGGCACTGGGGCCATCGCAGGCCCGGTCCCGACAGTATCAGAAGGCCGGGGGGATTTTTCTGCCATTTTTTGTGGGAAAAACTCGGTTATATCGAGTATAAATAGTAGAAATTTTTTCCCCTTTTCAAGAAAATTTGCAATATAATTTTTTTAGGGACCACTCCATTCTGATGTGGCTTTGAGGTGCCCGCATGTTAATCCCCGATAAATGAATAAAACTAAGAAATAACCCCTTAAAGTATTTAAAACAGTGTTTAGGAAGTTTATAACCCTTTTGGTATTTCACAGAAATTAAAGCAAAATGGGGTGAAATTTAAAATTTCACTTTTTTTGCAGATTTTCAAATTTATCCATTATCCTGGAATGGAAAAAAGTGACAGGTAAAAGCAACTTAATATCTTTTTTTCCAGGTCTGCCCTTTTTTGAGATATCCCAATGTGGGCCCCAGTGCATTTTTTGGTCAACCCCAAAGCCCCCAGAAAAGGGGGCACCTACCGACTCTGGGGGTTTATTTTTAAACAAATTTTTTTTGGGGCCATTTCAGGTTTGAGGGCACCCCAAAGGGGCTAAAACTTTAAAAAACACCCCTAAAAAAACCCCAAAAGGAAATACACCCCTTAAGGGGAAAATTTTCCAGGGGGCAGTGAGTATATAGACCCCACAGATTTTTCCAATAATCTGCAATTTTAGCTTAAAATTTTCATATTTAAAGGATCCTGGAAAAAAAGAACCCCAAAACTTTTTTAAGCAATTTTTTCCAAGTTCGGGAAACCCCACATGTGGGGGGGCGCTGTTTTGGGGGCTGGCAGGGGTACAAGGGGGGGAGCCTATTTGGCTTTTGAACGCTTTTTGGTGGGGCCATGTCCATTTTCAAAGCCCCCAAGAAACCAAACAGGTGAAACCTTCCAGAATCCCCCCTTTTGGGTTCAATACCCCTCAGGGGGTTCCCTCGGTTTTTTTTTAGCATGGGGCCCTGAAAATGGGGGGTAAAAAACGCAGTTCGTTCATTGTTTTTTTGGGGTTACTTTTCAGTGTTCGCCGGGATAATTTTTTTATGGAGGGCGGTACAGTTTCAATGATTAGATTTTATATATTTTTTTGTTTTTTTAATTTACACAATAGAAATATGTCTTTAAAAAAAGCATTTTTTTGTTTCCTATTCTGACGCCCTAACTTTTTTATTTGCTGTTGCAGGCTGTGTATGGGCTTTTTTTACGGGATGAGTAAATTTTTTATTGGTACCCTTATGGGGTGAATATGATGATATTCACTTTTTTTTTAAGGTTTTTCGAGATGTTTTGAAAAAAATACAGCAAACTTGGCAGGTTTTTTTTTTTTATTTTTTATAGCGTCACGTACGGTATATATGACATCTGCTTTACTCAGAAAGGGCAATATGATTCAGCTTTTATAAATAAAAACACTTTATTCAACCAGGAAAACAAATTTTTGCATCGCCATACTCTCGAGCCAAACTTTTAAATTTTTCTTTTACTGAGTGTTAGGGGGTTGTTTTTTTTTTCGGGGTGATTGAATTTTTTTTGTAAATTTTTTGGGGGGGTAAGGGTTTTGATCCTTTTAAATCCCTTTTTTGGGAAAGGGAGGGGGGAAGAAAAAACTGCAATCCTATTAGTGGTTTTTATTTTTTTAAAGCGCTCACCTTTCGTATCCAAAAGTTACTTTACTCTTTTGGGGCCCATACGAATACGGCATATCCTGTTTAATAGTTTTTTTGTTGAAGCACTTTAAAAAAAAAAAAATGTTTTTAGTGTAAACAATATTTTGCATCGCGTCTTTGAAGCCATACATTTTTTATTTTTCCCTATACATAGCGTGTAAAGACTTTTTTTGGCGGGTTTTAACTGACGTTTTTAAATTTTTACAACGTTGGCGTTTTTAAAGGGGTTTTTGATTCTTTATTCCTTTTATGTGCGCGGGGGTTAGCAAAAATCTTAATTCTGTGATTTTTTTTCGGTTCACCGTACAGGTTAAATTAAAATGACAAAATAGGGGGGTTTTTCGCATGCGGCGATACCAAATAGGGGATTTATTTATTTTTGATCTTTTTTTTGGGGGGATTGGCTTTCTAAAGGGGAAAAGGGGAATACGGGGTTTTTTTTTTATTTTTTGTGTTGTGTTTTACTTTTTTTTCCTTTTTTTAAACTTTCTTTTTACTTCTTGACCTTTCTTTTTTTACCCCCTAGGGGATTTCTAACCAATCATCGATTGCTGTTAGAGGCAGCCAGTACACAGTATTTCACGTTATGGGCGCCATGACAACTGTCAGTCATCAGCCCACAAAGCTTGTGGCATGATGACGCACAGAACCCCGGGAATTGACTTTTACTTCCCGCGGCCCCAGGTAGGAGGTTCCTCCAACTACAGTAGGCAGCCCCGGGGAAACAGGGAGGGGGGGCTCCACCCCCTGCCTGCGGGTTTATTTCCCAACCAAATTTACCCGGGGGGGGGGGCCCATGGCGGATCGTGCGCGGTCGCCCGCAACCCACAATCGCCGGAGTAGCATAGTCCAGGTGCGTTAACCCCCCAAAAAACCTGGACGTAGCATACTCCAATGTCGTTAAAGGGGTTTAAAGAAAAAGGGTTTGGGAAATTTTAATGTAAAAAAGAAAAGATCTTTTAGAACATTTCAAAAACACATGCAAACAAAAAAAATGAAAGTACTTGCCTGAATAATTCACTGCACTACAAATTACACAAACACAAATTAATCATAAGAACAATGTAGAATCATGTAATCAAAATTTTTATAAACTGAGCTGTAAAAAAAATGGGTGATATTTTGGATCACACACTCAAAAAAATCGTTGTTATCCCCTAGCTAAATTTTCAAAATCTGTTTAAAATTTCCCCCCCATCAGTTTTTTTTCAGAGATTTTTGGAAATTTTTTTGGGAAAATTTTTGCTCATTACAAAATTATAGTTTAAAATATTGTTAACCGTTGTAAGTGTAGATTAATAATAGCCAAATCGCCATTTGATTAAAACC
>JAODAL010036112.1:0-42098 GCA_025379985.1 Phyllomedusa bahiana
AAGGGGGTTTTTTCAGGAGTGACAGTTTGCACTTCTCCAACAGGGGTGTGCACTCGGGCCACCCGAGGGCCCGGACGCCGCACCAACAGCTGCGGGGGCGGTGCCCGGGGAAAACCTTTTAAAGGGGCTAGACTTCTCGGCCTTCCCTGTAAAAGGGGGTTTTCCCCGTTTTTGTTCCGCTTATTCTAATTCTTTTCCCCCCCGGGTGTTTGCCTGGGCTTTTTTTCTGACCACTTTTTTGCCTCCTCTTTGTCCCGCGTTACCCTAGGGTTTCATTTTGGCTTTTTATCCGTTTCCTTCGCCCTGTTTTTTTTGGGCGTTTTTGACCGTTATTGACCGGGATGTTGCCCCTTGCTTTTCCCCTGCACCCCGCCCCTTTTTCGTGGGGGTTTTGGGCGCCCAGTTGGGGTCTGCCCCCGGGGCAGTCCCAATGGGCAGGGACAGGGGGCGGGGTGGCGGGGGGCCCTCCCCCCACCTCCTTGACGTGACAGAATTTGTATAATGTCCCAACAGGATATTTTTTGCTTTCTGTGGATTTTCATTTAACTGTGAGAACCCCTTTAAAAAGGGGTTTTTCACATTCGTTTCACGGGAGCCTGCCCCTTCCCACCACTCGGCTCCTACTTTTGTTTAGGTTCGGGGTCATCAGCGAGTTTGACTTTTTCGCTCTGTATTCCTGTGAGTTTTTGAGGGAACTTGTGTTAGGGGGTTTTAAACAGCAGGGAACAAGTCTACAGAGCTCTAAAGGATTAAAGTTTGTCAGTGAGAAACATAAACAAATGCCTGTGCTGCTGATGAGACACAACGGGAAAAACTGTCATCCCAGCCGGGGTGTTTGTCAAGAGGTTGGTTCGTAATAAAAATTTTTTACACAAGGGAGCAATAAGAACTGCTCTAGCTCTAAAAGGGGAAGCGAAATCAAAAGGGAAAATGTTTGGTAAAATCTTTATTTCCTTTTCTTCCCTTTCTCACCTTTGTTTAAAGCAAACATCTCTTGAAAATGCCCCCTTTATAAACAAAGGGGCGACATGTAGATGGGGCCCTTTTACACCTTTTTTTGGCGTTATGCCCCTCCCGCCCGAACCCCCGCTGTCGGAACGGGGATTCAGTTTTTAGCCGCAGGTTGCCATTTAAATGTGCCCCCATGAAGGGGCGGGCAATGGGGGGGTGTTGGGCGCTCCGGGGCGGGCCCGGGGCGGCCTCAAAACCCCGAGGAAAGTAAAGGGCGAGTGGAAAGCGAGGCGCGGGCAGCGCTCGGGCACTCGACGGCGACCTGGTTTATTTTGGTCAAAAATCCCGGCAGAGGCAAGTGAAGCAAAACGAACTGCGAGAAGCAGATAAGACGCACAGAAATCTCGCGCTCCGTGCAGCAGGAGATGAAATGCCTTTAAAAGGCGGAAAACAGTGTCAAAAAGAGCTAAACGTAAAAAATAAACAAAATTTTAAAAAAAAAACCCCCTTTCGAAAACTCTAAAAACGACGCAATATAAAGAATTATATTTGTAAATTGCCGGGAAATACGAAATTTTCAAATTCTGAAACCCCCTATTCCTTGCTCGGCTTTAAAACCCCCCAATCAAATAGGACGACAGGGGGAACCTAAAACTATGGGAAGTTTAAACCCAAATCAGAAACCAAAGGCGGGACAGTTCAAAATACAGAAAAAAATGCTGAAAAAGAGTGAGGTTTAAGCTACCGGGACTGGGGCTAGCCAGCCAACAAATAGGAGCGACAAAACCCATTAAAACCATGGAAACTTTTAAACAATCAGAATCGGGCGACAAAGCCCCTTCTAGTCTAGGGGAAAAGTTTTAACCAACCCAGAACCCCCCACGGGGGAAAAATTAAAAATAATAAAAAGACAGAAAAGAGCTGAGGGGCTGAGCTAGCGGTGGTTTGGTTTTCCCCCCCAATAAACGCGGTATTCCCTTAATATCTATGGGAGATGGGCGCTCAAAAACGGGGCATAATAAAATAAAAAATTATTTTTTAAAAAAACCAAAAACAATAAAACCGCCCCCTTCCCAACAAAAAAACAGTTAAAAACCCAAAACCGGGGTTTGTCCCCAGACCCGTAAAGGGAATTGCAAATGGGGGGGAAATTTCCCCCCAAATTACAGAAATAAATTTGTTTACACCAAAGGCGCAGAAGCCCCTCAGAAAAGGAGCCAAAGCCCCATTATATCCGGGGAAATTTGGACCAATCAAAAGGGCGCGTGCCATTCTAACCTAGAAGGTAAAACCAATCAAAAGGAGCGACAAAGCCCCATTATAACCTAGGAGAAGTATAAAAGAAAAAATTAATATGTGGTAACGAAAAAAAAATATTAAATCAAAAAAATCGTTTATTTCTTTATTTTTTTTTACCCAAGGATAAATATATGGGTGAAACGAAAATAAAAAAAAAACATGATTTTTTGATTTAATATTTTTTTTTCTTTACCCCCTATTCATTTGTTTTAATACACATCGGGCAACTTCTGTGTCTTATAATTTGATTTGGGCTGTAATTTTATTTCAGTTTTCCTTTAAAAAACCCTAGGGGGAGCGTCCTCGCTCTCCCCTTTTTGGCCCCCAAATTCGGCGCCTCTTTTAATTTAGCCAATCACAAGGCGTCAAATTTTTTTTCCCCCCATAAAACTCTATAAAAGTACCGCGCTTGTTTGGCAAAGCTGGAGGCCCCCCCCGTTTCAACCAAAACACCCCCGTTTCTGCCTTTTTAGTTTTTTGAATTCCCGCCTTTGAATATAATGGTCAATTTTTCTCCATGGGATAAAGGGGAAATTTGTCCCCCTTTTTTCTGATTGGTTTTCTCCTCCATAGGTTTAATGGCATTGTCGCTCCTATTCTGTTTGGCTGGGTTAATCGCCCAAATGAGAATAGTTTAAAAACAATTGAATTACTGTTTTTCTCGGCGATTCTCTCTATTGAAATTTCCCCTATGTAGCCCGGGTCTCGGCGAAAAACGCGTTTTTTCGGGTTTAACTGTTTTATTTGTAAAGAAGGGATCGGCTCTTTATCTGATAATGTTTTTACTTTAATAAAATAATTTTTTTATTTATTCCCTTCCGCAGGGCACGAGCCCCGAGATTTCGAGGCTATTTTCCCCCGTAGACTATAATGGAGAAGTAGCTCGCGCTCTGTTTGGGAAAACCGCCACCCTAGCTCCCAATCACTCTTTTTGTCTTTTTACTGTATTTTAAATTTTATCCCCCCGGGTTCTGATTGTCTAAACTTTTCTCCATAGGTTTTAAGGGGTCTCTGCGTCCTATTCTGATTGGCTGGCTACCCGGCCCCCGCTAGCTCCCAATCACCTCTTTTCAGTTTTTCATATTTTGAACGTCCCGCCGGGGATTTGATTGGTCTAAACTTCCCAAAAGGCAAAAAGGGTCTCTGTGCTCCCTATTCTGATTGGTGAGCAGCCAAGCCCCCGGTAGTTTAAACCAATCACTTTTTTTCAGCATTTTTACTGTTTTTTGAACAAACCCGCCAGGGATTCTATTGGCCCTTAAATTCCCCCAATAGGTTTTTAAATGGTTCACTTTTCCCCCATTCGTTTGGCCTTTTTATGCCGCCCAATCAGAAAAAGTTTTCTAAATTTTGAATTACTGTAATTTCCCGGGCAATTTTTTCCAATACCTAATTCTTAAATTTAGGATATTGAAATTTGATTTTTTTTTATGTATTTTTTATTTTTTGGGTTTCAGCTTTTTCCCCCGAAATGTTGAACGCCTTTATAAGGCGTTTTTGATTCTACTCCGCACCGAATCGGGAAAAAATTTTCTCGCTGTTCCACCTGCCCTCCCGGGAATTTTTTTTGGCGCAGTCCGCCGGCGCCTAAGTCCCCACTGCCCCCAAGTCCCCGCACTGTCCCCCACACACATGCGAGGCGCGGAACTTTTCCCCTTTAAATGACCGCACTAGCTCCGGCGCCGAACATAGGCGCAGCGCCGCACTCGCCTTTAAAACCCGGCACTGCCCTAACAAAATGGGGGGCGGGGGACTTTACATGCTATGTATGAGCCGCCCGGCCCCCGAAAAAAATAAAAAGGCCCAAAATCCCCCGGAAAACGGGGGAAAAGGTGCGCCCGCCCCGGCAATTTATACATTCGCCCAAGAACACACAACCAGATAAACACAAATACTTTACTACTATAAAACTATCCTCATAAATTATTTTCACATAAGTCTAAAATTTGTAAATGAGAATCTCCACAACCTCTCAGGGCTTTCTTAAAAAATATATTTATAAAAAAAAATATAAAAAAAAAAGGATATGTTCCACGGGTCTTTTGGTCGGGACCTGTCACGGCAAGACGGTGGGTGTTTTAGAAGTACGCACTGCCCGCGTGTTTTAAAGCGGGGGGGGAGCCCCTATTTTACCCTTGTCCCTTTTTCATCTGGCAACAGTAACTCGCGAAGTGGAGGGTTTAAACATAACTCTTTTTAGAGCTATGACACTGGGTAAAGAAGACTTCGGGGTATTTTGCAGCGCAGTACGTCCCCAAGACGGACTTAAAAAACTCCCTGGAAAACCCCCTTTAAAAATAAATAATAATTCCTGACAATTAAAAAATACAAAGGGCCCGCACCGTATGGAAAAGAAAAGGTGAAAAACATGCGAAAAATTTCCCTTCCAAAATCAAGTTTTAAAGATAAGGCACATGCAAAATGGAGCTGCGCCAATTTTTTTTGACATATCTTGTGCCAAAAAAACATCATAACCCTGTTCCAAAACTTACGGCAGGCATGGGACTTTTGTATGCATCAAAAATAAAGATTTATAGCTTGTCCATTATTTTTTGCAAATTTTTTTTGGCTTTTGAATGAATATGAAAAACCCAGTCATTAAAGTGTGGACTCCTGAAAATTTAAAACTTTTAAAAAACCCTTTGGGTTTACACTGCATTATGCTCTCACTGGGCACCATCAAGGTGCCCTAAGATACCCTACATAGCTGCTGCAACCCCAATAAAACATAGAACAATATCCCTTTTTCTTTCCCCAAAAACCCATGGGTCAAAAGCAAATTTGGGATTTGTTACATCCAAAAGAGGGCCTTGAGTTTCAGCTCCTTTCCCCTTGGGGGTTCGTGGATTCACTGGACCACCCCAAGCGATGATACTTAAGCCACGCCAGGGAACGGAATCTAAGTAGCCCCCGGTTTTTTTCCAAGCCCGCCGCAAACGGGTGGATTTTTTTGCTGCGCGTGGGGGCTACCAGGTCGTTACCCCTGCTGACTTGCTTGGGGAGCGGCTGGGTACGCGTGGACAAAATCGTAATCCGAGGCGTAGTCGGGACGGCAGAAGTCAGGGAGGGGGCAAGGTTCGTGGTTAGAGACGGCAGAAGGTCGGGGCAGGGGGCAGCAGGCAAGGTCGGGAAACTGGCAGGGACTGGTACACGGGTAAGCAATACGGACTCAAGACACTCCAAACTCACTCTAACACCCAAAATCTGGCAACGAGTGCGGGGGGCGATACCTTATATGGACCAGTGCCCGGCAATAAGCCTTTTTCCCGGACACGGCCCTTTAAATCTTACCACCGTCGCGCGCGTGCGCTAGGGGGCGGCCCCCGACAGGGCCCGGGGGAAGGACAGGAGGGGAAGGGATGAGCGGGGAGGTAAGGGGGGGGAGGGGGGGCCCCGTGGGGCAAAGTGGCCCCCGCGGGTGCCGGATGCCCGCGCCCCGGAAGCCCCCACACCGGGGGAAGGCCCGCAGGGCAGGGGCCCCGGGCCGCCAACACCCAAATGCCTTAGAATGCAAAAGCTTCGTGGGGTAAAAAGGCAATTTTAAAAACCCACCACCTAATGGAGCTCTCCAAAGGAGAGAGTTTTCCCTTTTTGAGCCACTCAGCTCCCACTCAGCCAAGCCACATCTCTCTGCCTTGCTGACGAGGACAAACAATGGTGATGCTGGCTTGGCTAAATACCCTTTTTTGCTTCCAAAACCCATGGGTCAAAACCCAAATTGAGGATTTTTACATCCAAAGAGGGCATGAGCTTCCAGCCCCTTTCCCAAAAACCTTGTGATAGAGCAAACTATTTTTCCTGGACTGTTTGCTGTATTTTCTTGTGGTATACATTTTATGTGTGGCATACAAAGGCGTGGTAGACCAAACTTTTGTGACCCACAAAGAATTTGTGTACATTTAGCAAATATAGTCCAAATAGGACTATGTTTGCTTTATTGATTTCTAGAGCACTTGGAAGCTACATCCTGGTATCCGTTGGGATACCAAGAGACCACAGCCATAGAGCAGAAGGAAATGTGAACCCAGCCTTACCTCCCCTGAAAGAACAAGGGGAGTTTATTTTTTTAAACCCAATGTTAGCTACACCTCTTTCCGGGAAGATCATTGCCATAACAGATATATGCTGCTTCAGCTCGCCCCTTTTCATTTTCTGGGGTGATATTTAAAACAAGCTACTTCTCCCATAGGAATAAATGAGAAATGACATTTACAAAAAATGTGAGCTAGACGGTTGATCTTTTCCTAAAAGCAGTATCCGGGGGACTATTTTTACATCGCTGTCACTCTGCCCCTTTTTACCTCTGCAGAAATATCGCAGCGCCGCGCCCGGGTGTACGTCAAAAGCAGGTTTAACTGAGGTGCCTACAGTGCGACACGTCTACTACTCGCAGGGGGGAGGGAAGTAGTTTGTATTCTGCAGAAGAGCTGTGGCAGCCTAAATGACGACAAACGTACATACTGAAAATTCTAAGCGAAATAAATTTCCAAATGTGTGAAGTTCTTTCATGTTTTACTACTTTTACACAATAAGGCTATTACGGGACTATTCGCGCCAACTGGCAAAATAGGGGGTCGAAACCGCACATTACGTTAATCCCAGTTCTCTTTAAGAACTATAAATTACTTCCCCCTCTCCTCCCCGGGACAATAGGGCGAGCGGAGAAAGTGACATGTCAATTTTTTTACGCGTTACGCCCGTGAATAATTAATGTCTATATGACGGCGACTGCGCCCCCCCCCCCCCGGGGGCTCCCAAGCACAGGGCGTAAATTGCGGTAAAATAAGTCCAAAAATTTTTCCGTCAACCCGCCGAGATACTTTCATGAAAAAAAAAAAAGTTTCTGTTTCACTACCAGATTTTCTCTATATTTTTACGATGATGTAGGGGGCTTGTTTTTGCAGAAACAGTCATATTTTTAATAACATTTTTATTTCTTTGGGGGGTGTAGAAAAATACAAAAGAAAGGCAATTTGCGGCATTTTCTACACTGCTTACCATGCAGCTTTAACCTCTTCCTGCATTACACTTTTAAAAGGGTTTTCCCATCTAACTGTTTGAAAAAAAACTTGCTCCCCCCACCTGCTTCACCCTCCAACTTCCTGTGGAATCTGTGGGCAGTTTCACAATACTGAATAACATTTCAGCTCTGCTAGCTCTCCTTTACAGCTGTGCTTATTAAAGGGTCATTGGTGATGAAGGGGTTGTAAAAAAACAATGACACTATCCTAACAGGATGTCTGGCTATAATTGGAGCAGCACGCTTTTAAAAGTTATGACAGGAAACCACCAAGACAAAACAGGATTTTTGTTTTTTATGTTTACACTGTTATCTGTCTACTTCCATACAAAGATAACAGGTCACTCTTCATCCTATACCAGGGCACAGACTGGGGGGGGGTCTCTTTTCAAAATTTTTAAAAGGGTTTAAAAGTTTTTTCAGTAAAACAGAAAAATCAGAGACTAGACTCAAGCTTCTTCCTGCGAAAAGACAAACGGGAACGATGTCCCCAGCTGGCCAGGGGCAAGCAAGGAAGGTAATTGGAAATGTAGCAACCCAGTGACACGGGCGGAATAAAATCAGAAAAAAAAGTTGTCATACATCAAATTACTTTGGCTTCTTTATAAAGCTAACAATAGATTTCATGTATTGTAAAGGTGATGATTACAGCAATACCATAGAAGCATATTTTTTAGCACCCTTGCAAAATGAAACCACTTCTTTAGTTTTTTTTTTTTTTTTTTACTGTAAACCTTTTTAAATTATTTATTTTTTTTTTTCCCACAGGGGTTTTTCTTAATGCATCTGCGTTTGTTTATAAAAAGCAATAATACTCCCCATACCAAATGCATTATTGCCTTCGTAAAAAACCCGAAAGACAATCATTATTCATCCACAAAGGCCCAAAGCTGCCATAACAACTCTTGGTTGATGGGTTACGCCTACCCCTCACCCTTGATGGGGGAAATTGGGCCCGAACCCAGTTATCTAAACTATAAAAAGATGGCAGCTCGAGGTTTTCATAATGAATGTAAAACATCGCATAAAAACACGTTCGCCCATCGTGATTAAATAATTTTCTGGGGTAGGCACATGCTGTAAGTCATTCTTCCCTTTTGTTGGTACACAACATTCAGCTTTGCGCTTCATCTGTAGCGGTAATCAAACCAGTGTTAATTTAAAAGATTTTTTTAAGGGGCAGTCTTTACAGAATTAATTACTAATGTAAAACTACCGGACACTTCTTCTAATTGCCTACAAAATTGTGCAGCAAAATGTTAAGTCCCAAATTTTCTTTTAGCACAATAGTTCTAAACTAAAACTTTTACATTCCCAACCTAAACATTAAATTTTTAGATTTTTAGAAAGTTTATAAAACGAAGTGCTGGGAAAAATTTGTCACTAGTGCATCATAATGAGGGGGGAAATAAATCCCCTCCACTTGTCTTTTACTGTAAGTAAAAGGGGTTGTCCAATAATTTTTTTTTTTAATTTTTTTAAAATCCTCTTTCCCCTTAAAAAAAAAAAAATATATAATATAATATATATTATATATAAAAAAAAAGAGAGAAAAAGAAGGAACATCTTATTTTTTAACTGTATAAAATATATATATATATATATAATAAAATAAAATATATATAAATAATTAAAAAAATATAAATTTTCCAGTGTATTGCTTTTAGGGCCCAAACTTTTGACCTTACACAGATCTCACCTAGTCACTAGCCAAACCCTTGCCCGAGCGCAGGGAAAGGCACCCGCCAAACACTACTCCTGAAAGTCTTTAAAGGATCTTCCCCCCGTCATACTTACTCAAACAGATACAACCCCACGTTGATGACACAACATATATAACATTTTTACCCGGTAAATGGGAACGTGTCACTTTTAAATTTTTCCCCGGGGTATGCAGAAAACTAGAGGGGGTACACACCACTAGGATATTCCCACTGCCTACCTAATATATATGTAAATTTTTGTATATGTTAAAATTTTATAATAAATATATATATATATATATAAAATAAAATATATATATAGTGACACTCACTTCATCCGGACGCCAGCTTGGACCCTCCTGGGGTACTTTAGCCCGGATCGCCCCTTGGGGTTAAACATGGCACACTGACACAGGCTTTTTTCTGGGTTCACCTTTTTATTCATGCCAGGAAATACAACCCGAATACAAAAAAAAATCCCCAGCCTCTACCCCTAACTTACATACAAATAAACCCGCCTATCAGGGGCTGGCCTACCCTCCAGACCCCCAAAACACGGGATCCCACCGTACACGTTTAGGCTTTTTTCCCTTCAGCCTCCGGGGGGTAGAGCCCTCTTCCACTCCCCTCTCAGGTATCAACCACGCCCCCTGATCACCTGGAGTTAGAACTTTAATAGATCCCAAACATACCCAAACCTGGGCTGGCCAAAAGGGGGCCGGAAAAGGGAACACCACCCTCTGCATTTTTCCGGGAAGGCCCCCTTAATGGGGGACATTACCAAAGCTGGGACCAGGGGCCGAACCCAATGCTTTACTGACAATACCGGTTCCCCCCCTAGACCCCGGTCTCGGGGGCATACCCACCTATGGGGAACCTGAACACCTAAGGTCCTCCGTGACATATCCCCCCTTTGATAAAAAGGGCCTAGGATTTTTATCACCCTGCATAACCCTTCCTCCCGGGTCAAAACACCACACAATGGAGCCTCTCACACCTTCCGGACTCTTACCTTCAGGGCGGGCACAATATTTTCCCCTTTCCGCAAACAATCACCTTTTCCCACCCGCAGAGCCACCGATTTTCACTGGGGACCCCAGCTCCGAGGTACTGTATTGACACACAACCTTTGGATTGCTACAAACCCCCGACATACTGCACCTGCATAATTGTCTATTACCACCATAACCACTAAAAGGGGCACCGGGAACATGCACGTTAAAACCCCCAACACAGTGCCTGGGTCCGGGACCAAAAATTTACTGACTGGGAAACCCAAAACTTTTACCACGCTCCGGCCTCATACCCACAACTTTTCCAGCAAGAGATGCGAGGAAACCCGTTCAGGGCAACCACTTTGCTCCATCGGCCCGTAGGGGAACAATTTTTTCCAGATGGTCATCCCCCACCAAAAACCTATCCCGCAATACTCCCCGCACTGGAATCACGACTTTAGGGCGCACTTGCGCTGTCTGTCTACACTGGGGCGCCGTTTTTTCAAACAAATTCACACCGCATTTTCTTTAACCATAGCTCTACAGCCATACCTCCAGGGGGGACCTGAGCAGCCTCTGCTTTCAGCACCTCTAGCCAATGTTCACACAGGACGCAGTAACTGAGCTAACCCCAGCAACCCCCCCTGCCAGGGTGTGTGACATAGCTAGATTCCACTTTTTATTTTAATCCATTTATTCCTTTGCCATAGGGACAGCAAAATTTATTTGGGCGTAGCAAGGTGTTACCATCTCCCACATAAGTTAGGCATATGTTACGAACACAGAGTTCATTAACTTTTCCAGTCCACTGCTTTCAGGGCTCTTCTGGCTTGTCAGCACATCTGCCCCGCCCCCAGCCAATCCTCCTATTTCAGCATAGATCTACAGTCCCATACCCTAAACAAACCCCCTGAGCATCTTCCATAAAAGCTGATTTCAGTCTGGATCCTGCTGCTGACTGTCTAAGTCCCCTGGGTGGGCTCCCTTCACCTAAGCTCCCGGGGTTCACTGTGACCTCTCTGGCCTCCCCCGGAGGGCAGCAGGAGCAATCTCTCCACCTTGGCACTCCAACATGGGTCCTGACTGGGTTGGTGGTAACAGGCTCCTGCTGAGGAAGGCGGATGCCCACGGCAACGGCAGGACACAGATCCCTTGGCAACTTCATCTCTCCTGAAGTGGACCCCTTCTTTGATGGGTGATAGGCCTCCTGCCACAGACATCCCTTCATGCACATGTCCCACCTGTAGCATCCATCACCCCACCCAGCTTGTTAACTTTGGCATCCGTTTTTTCTGTCTTTTCCTCTGGACATCCAGCCAGCAAGGTTGCTTGAATTGTGGTAAGTCCACCAGATTCCTGACTCCTGTTTATAATGCCCTTTAGTTCCTGCTGCTGTGCCTCAAACTGTGCACGGAGCTTGTCATTCGCTTCACGCTGCTTAACCAGTTGCTGGGCCCACAGCTCATTCATTTTCCTCTGCTGGGCAGTCACCTCCTCAAGGTACTTAGCCAGCTCCTCCATGGCCAAAAATTTTTGTGTAGCAGCAACACAGTCTTTTCCACACAGGCAACAGTCTGTATACAGTGGGTCCTTCAGACTCTCTTATCACCGCACCAACAGTCAGGCTTCCAGCCTTTTAAATTCTGCTGCCGCAGTCCTTTGCACTTTCAACTGTGCCAATAATGCCCAGGTTGTGCCAATTATGCCCACGGCATCCTCCACCATATGTGACACTCACGTTCATCCGGACGCCAGCTTGGACCATCCTGAGGGTACTTTAGCTCCGGGATCGCCGCTTGGGTTAAACGGATGGCACACTGACACAGGCTTCTTTCTGGCTTCAGCCTGTTTTATTCATGCACAGAAAGATACAACCAGAATACAAAACAAAATCCTCAGGCCGTCTAGCCACTAACTTACATACAAATATAGACCCTGCCTATCAGTGGTCTGGACCTACCATCCAAACAAAAAAATCCCCAAAAATACCTTGGCTTCCCCCCATGCCACCCTTCCGGGCAGAGCCCCTTTCCACCTCCACCTCCTAAAGTTCGCCCGGGACTTAATCATGGAGTATAATTTAATAATTAAACTTCCCCAATCCCCCTTTCCCCCTTGGACAGCCCCTGGCCTTTAACTCCCCCCCACCTTTCTGATTTTCCGGGAGCCTGCCCTTAATGGCTGGACATTGCCAGGCCCAAAAGTGTACCAGAGTCCGGCAACCTAAGCTGCTGACCCGGGAAGAAGACCGGAAGAAGACAGGGAGACAGTAAGGACTGTGCAGTGCTGGATCCAAGGTAATAGGAGATTTTATTTTTTTTTTTTGTAATTTAAAAAGGGCGGCAGAATCCTAAAAAAAAAAAAGAAATTAAAAACGTTAACTTCACAACCCCTTCAACATAGCCTGGCATCCTGGAACACAACTAAAGAAAAAAAAATAGTACTGTAATATTAAAGGAGTCATGTTTGAAAACTGTCTAGGTCTACGACTTTCCTTGTTGCCCATAGCAACCAATCAGAGCCCCCCCTATCATTTCATATAGAGCTCTGATTCATACCCAGAACAGGGTTTTTCTCAAATACCTGTGAACAAACATTTTAAAAAGTAATTACATTACAGTTAGAGATGGGCGAATTGTTTCTAACGAAGTGGAATTCGTTTAGAATTTCAGGAAAACTTCGGTTCCGAACGAAGTCGAAGTTTGGGGTACTTCGGGTGAACGAAGTGTGCTTTTGATTGAAAAAAATGGGTGCCCAGCACATGGCGCTACATGGGGCAAAGCACTCTGGGAGAAGAAGGGCATAGCCCCGCATGACATGTGCAGAGGTGAAGCCAATCAGAGACCGGCGGGATTCTGTGACGTCACCGCACTATATAAGTCCGGGCGCGACGCCGGGAGCTCCCACTCCTCTCACTGTACTGATCAGGGGAAAGGGGCTTTCCGCGGCTGATAGCTTACTGAAGAATTGATTTTTATACAGCATTTTTGTGGGGTTCTCAGCTTGTCTCAGAGACTGCTTCTCTTAACTTCTAAATTTCTGATTTTTTGAGGTATTGGATCTGAAGTCCAGTGTGGTCCAGTGCAGCTGCATATACATTTTAATGCTTCTGCTCACACACATTGAATATCCAAGGGAATCCAAGCCATTCCTGTTGTATTTCATTTAAAGAAACAGCGTTTTTACAATACAAATACCACTTCATTTTTGGCTGCTCAATTCTTTTGCGCAATTTAACATCCAGGGTTAATTAAGCTGTTTTTTTGCTGTGTGTGACTCCAAAAACCGTCTTTTTTTCACCGCCATAAATACATTTTTCCTGCAGCCTAATTCACAAGCGAAGGTTAATTACAATTTTACAATTTTTGTCATTGTGCCACTGTCTGACCTCATGCGCTGCTTGCCTCCGTACCTCCACTTTGTCATTGTGCCACTTCTTGGCCTACTCCTGTTTTGCCTACCTCCAATGTCATTGTGCCACTGTCTGACCTCATGCTGCGCCGCCGTCACCTCCACTCTCTGTCATTGTGCCACTTGTGGCCTACTCCGTTTTTGCACCTCCAGAATGTCATTGTGCCACTGTCTGACCTCAAGCTGCTGCTGCCGTGCCCCACCCACTTTGTCATTGTGCCACTGTCTGACCTCATGCTGCTGCTGTGGCTGCTGCCGTGACCTACACACTGTGTCATTGTGCCACTGTCTGACCTCATGCTGCTGCTGTGGCTGCTGCCGTGACCTACACACTGTGTCATTGTCCCACTCTGTGGCCTCTGCCTGTTTTTGCCACCGCCATAATGTCATTGTGCCACTGTCTGACCTCATGCTGCTGTCGAGGCTGCTGCCGGGACCTACACACTTGTCATTGTGCCAACTGTCTGACCTCCATGCTGCTGCTGGCGCTCCACCTACCCCACTGCTGTCATTGTCCACTCTGTTTGGGCCCACTCCAGTTTTTGCCACCATCCAGAATGTCATTGTGCCACTATCTGACCTCATGCTGCTGTGCTGCCGTGACCTCCACTCTGTCATTGTAGTTGCCCACTGCTGTGTGCCGTCAACTACCTGTTTTGCCACCGGACCCTGATTTCCCGAATGTCATTGTTTCCACTGTCTGACCTCATGCTGCTTGGCTGCGCCGTCACCTCCACACCTGTTCATTGGCCACCTGACCTCAGCTTGCTTTTTTCCACTGTGCTGCCTGACTTTGACCTACACACAGTGGGCATTTTGCCCTCTAGTGCCAGGAATCATGCTGCTGCTGTGGCGCGCGTGACCTAACACGTGTCCATTGTCCCACTCTTGGCCTACTCCTGTTTTTTTGCCACCTCCAAATTCATTGTGCCACTGTCCCGCCTAGCTGCTGCGTGGCTGTACCCCGTGACCTACCACTGGTCATTGTGCCACTGTTCGACCCATGCTGCTCTGTGGCTCTGCCGGGGACCTACACACTTGTCATTGTCCCACTCCCGTGGCCCACTCCTGTTTTTTTGCCACCCTCCAGAATGTCATTTGTGCCCTACTGACCTCATCGCGTGGCTGCCGGACCTACACACTGTGCCCCTTGTGCCACTGTCTGACCTCATCTGCTGCTGTGGGGTGCTGCGGCCTACACACTCGTCATTGTGCCACTGTCTGACCTCATGCTGCTGCTTGGCGCCCATACCACACACGTGTCATTGTGCCACTCTGTGGCCCATCCCTTTTTTTGCCACCCCAAAAATGTCTTTTTGTGCCCTGTCGACCTCTGCTGCGCTGTTTATGCCGCAAAAATCCACACTGTTTCATTGTGCCACCTGTGGCCTATCCGGTTTTTGGCCACTTCCAGAAAATCATTGTCCACTCTCTACCTCACGCTTGTGGCTGCCGCCGCACCTCCACACTCTGTACTGATTTGCCACCGACCCTCAGCTTGTTTTTTTTCCCGCTGTCGCTGCCATGACTTTATCAGGCTACGTTCCCCCTTCAGTTTTTTGGTCAGTTTTGCCCTCTTAAGTGCCCAGGGAATTTTATAGTGAAGCGATTCTAAGAGCGGCGGCAGTCATATATGTGCCACACTAAAACACAACATTGTATGAAGACCAAACCAAGCTCCCTCTGCATATTTAAGCATGGCACAACGTTTTACAAGCTCTGTGCAGCCTGGAAATAGCTGTTTTTTAATGTGATTCGTCCCAAAGTAATTCGGAACGAAGTTATTTTTTGTCGGGAAATTCGGCGAAGTGAGCCAACCGAATTTCGTGAAATTCGCCCATCTCTAATTACAGTGTACTAAGTGCCAATGCAAGGTTATATCGTGCCATTGGCCAAGCTTACTAGTGTGCTCCTTCTTTCACAAATTAGTTGCATTTTTTAGAATTGAAATAAAAAAATTATCAAATGCACACAAAACTTAAACATAGATCTTAAAATCAAAACAAAATTTTACTTACTTTCTATCACACTAACTTTTTCGCTAGTTCCTTTAGATCCAGGGTCAAAACTTGGTAGTATTCATTCAAAATTGTTGCCAAGTCTATGGGGTACATGTATGAAAACTAAATGTAAAACTTTGCCAGTCGCAACCAATCAGAGCTCCCCTTTTATATAATGCTCAGGAAAAAAAGTGGAGCTCTGATTGGTTGCTATGGGCAACAAAGAAAGTCTTACACCCAGACAGTTTTCATACATGCGGCCTATAGGAGTCTATATTGTGACACTGTAGAATACAAATAAGGTAAATTAGGTTTACCACTTGTCACTGATACTGGAGGTATTAGAACTGTTCTTAGTGCAACAAAAAGATTAGGTACACGGTTGACCAATTTTTGTAGAACTATAAAGAGAAGTACTTGATTATGTGCCAAAGATTTTGGAAGTCTGAGAACTACTACTTGAGGTTCACTGTAGAACCTAAGTATTAATATCTGTGTTGGAATTATCCATCAACGGCTTTTTTGCATCCCCACCTGCTCCCATCCAGTTAATTACTTAGTACAGCATAATAGTAGCACTGGTCCTGAGTGCACCCTTGGTAATACACAAATACAGCACTTATTATATGTACCTCAATGTGTAAATATGGAGCAGAGGAGGAAGAAGCTTCAACTAATGCAACCCTTTACTTCTACCTTGCTGAGAGAAACAAGTGAGGGAGACAGACAGCTAAAATCCAATAAAAATCTTACCCCAACAGAGAATTACTGGCTGTATGCATGTAGAGAGAATCTGCTAGTTACTAAAGTCCTGTGATGCCAGCAGCCTCTGCAGTGTTTCAAGCATTGAGGGTGACCTGTATGAACAGGGCTGTGCCAGTTTTCTGGAGTGCTTTGAGCCAAAAAAACCTGTCAAAGTCCTCTTCAATAGATGTATGAACTGTCGTACACCAAAATGTGGCGCATAATGCGCCAAACAAGGCACTTTTGAATACTCCAAAGATATGCGCCAAAGATATGCTATGCTATGCAAGGCATACCACACACAAGATTTATAAACCCACATAAGTCAGGTTCATACAAACTGCAGCATTCCACACTATATCGACTTAGAACTGTCTTGTCGGTGCCAAGTTTCATACATGTTGCCCTTAGGATATGTTCACACGGCGCAATTGGGGCTCGTACAGTACGCGCCGCAATTAGCCAGGTGTTTTGGGAGTCGCGCCGATCAGCGCGTAATCGCTGCGAATAAATGACGTCACTTATCTTCCCGCACGTACAATAAGATCGTATTGTACGTGCGGGGGGACGATGCATTATCCATATTTCTCTATGAGAGCTATGAATTACTGTAATTGCGGCGCGCAATATGTGGCTAAATGCGTGCCAAAAGACACAGCAAAATAAGCTATGTGAACATACCCTTAGTCTCACTTGCCAAAGAGGGAAGGGGGAGTCATAATAGTGGAGATGGAATCAGTTCTGGGTAAAGTCAGAGTCATTGATGGAATCAGTAAAAATGTAGAACTCTGGCTTCAAATAAAAATATTGCATACTACTAATTAGTTATTATAAATTATTTATATTATTATATCTGTAGCCCGAAAATTGACATCAAGGTGATAAAGTCAAAAATGTCCATTTTGCCGCTGTAAATTTGTTAATACTAATTACTATTTATGAAGACATCAGAGCTGGATTTGGAAGTTTGGCTTGGTGACTCCACAGCTGTGCTTGTAGAGATGGTGTCTATGACTGGGCTGCACTCCACTGTATTTGAAACATGGCAAATAGTCATACCCTGTTTCCCCGAAAAATAAGACATAGTATATATTTTATGCAATTCAGAGTTTGGCTGCTTATGCTGATGTTTGTGATGAAATCACTACAGTATATTAATACACGTTGTTTTTTTGTTCAACAATAAATGTGAATTATTAATATATTATTATTAATGGAAAAATAAGAAATCCCCTAAAAATAAGTCTTAGCTCGTCTTTAGGAGCAAAAATTTATATAAGAGACTGTCTTATGTTCGGGGAAACAGGGTAACAAGTAACTGTTAGTAAAATAAGGGAATAAGAGATGTATAGAACAAAGAGCTAGGCTTCAAGACTCCAAAAAGTATTACATATGAGCATCTACTGTAGTAGGACTGTGAAGTTTTTTTTGCTTTTTGTTTATTAACTGGAGGAAGGATTTAACTTTTCTTCTCACAATTTGCCAGCTTTTAAAGCCCCTTCAGAGAAAGCGAGAAAGGAATGGGTAGAACTCCCAAATGAACAATAGGCACGATACACTGAAAAGTCTAATTAGTAGCCTAATTAGTAGCAAGGCATTTATGCAAAAAATGTATTTAAGAATAGTGCCTATGGGAATGAAGTAGAAATGTAAATAGAAATAAACAAAATTATAGATTTGGGAAGGTATCATCTTTTTGCCATTAGACCAAGCGGGTCCCATATAAAGAATGGATATTGATTTCTATTTTCCATAATTCATCAAATTATACAAAAAACAAAAGAAGTGAAAATGCCCATTATGGAAACTGGTTTACACATCAAAAGAAAATGGAAGAGCAAGATCATTTAGACTATTATTCTACTGAAGATAAAAGAACACCGTGTACCTGACCAAAAGCAAAAATCCTTGTTAGCGGAGTATTTTTCCAATTATCTCTCTGAAGGAGCACTAAAGTGGTTATGACCCAGCTGCCCGTCATGAACCACAAAAGAATAGTCTATGGCTCAATGTTCTTAGTTCACAAAAGCTTCCTCGATGGGCACAGAGTCATAGTCTGCAGCCCTTCATCACATAGACACCTCAAAGCCTTGTGCTAGAAGGGACAAATTTCTGTTCTTATGAGTATTTTACAAATCTCAAAAGCTATGAGCTTTGGACTCGTCTGTGATACTCTTCCCCGATGAAAGAGGTTTGACAATTTGAAGCTCTGAAAATTGTGAACATCAAAATAACTCTCTGAAACTTTGAGGGAGTGAAACATTGGCCTTTCTTCTATTTATGACGTGCAAACTTATTTTATGGACAAAATTGATTTTGTGACTTTCAAATGAATTTCCTTTTTGTACTAAAGTTTGATGGTATTTACTGCACCGTAGACCAACTCAATAATGTGAAACGGAATTGACTTCGTGAAACTCCGAAGCTATTTAATACTACATTTCTTCAAATCACAAAATATGTTCCTCTCTCATAAAACTAATTTTGATTTTTGACTTAATGTTAATATTAAGTGTAAATAGTTATTTAGCAGAGAGCACTGATGTAGCTTTACTGGCAAATAACGTTCTGAGAAGTAAGATTATCAAAATCTATATGAAACAACTGCTTCTGTTACTTTTTGGTTTGTGGCACTAAAAACATGGCTTGTCTTATTTAGTTTTATATATAATATCCATGCTCTGCCATTTTATAGCAATATTCCCATCTCATGAACCTATGGCGTATATATGCCATCACTTTATCATTGATAAAGTAGTGTTCTGACTTCCGGGACCCCATTAATCCTACACATGAAGGTGCCATAACGCTAAAGAGCCGTTCACAATCTTTACTTGCACAGCAGTGGCAGCCAACCACTGTGCCAAGGACATGTCACCACCCCATTCAAGTGAATGGGGCCAGTTTAATTTCTCTATACAGCCTGGGGGTTGAGAACACCTGTTTCTCAGAATCACTGTGGTTCCCAAAAGAGACCACAAACAGACAGTACTTGATGAAAAATCACTTGATGAAATTGGTACAGGCAGTCGCCAACTTACAACATTCCGACTTGCATCTATAACCTAGTTACAAACGGAGACTTATGGGGCATGCTGGCACTTGTAGTTCCATGTTTCACGGCAGATAGTAGCTATGGAAAAACAAATTCCAGCATACCACAGCAGCACATGAGGTGAAATCTTCTTAACAGGGGCACAGACAGCAAAACAAATGTAAAAAACCTTCCCTTCACTATTCAAAACTCAAAAAAAACCTTTTGTGCTGGAGTTACATTTAATAAATATACCTGTTCCGACTTACATACAAATTCAACTTAAGAACAAAGCTGCAGTCCCTGCCCCGTTCGTAACCTGGGGACTGCCTGTATACCACTTTAAAACCACATGTATAAAGTTATATTCATGTACATAATACCTTTGAGTTATAAATACCAATAATTAGCCAGCCATAGACTTCTTTGGGGTCCTACTCTACCTCCTTACAGTAGGTATTTCATGCAGAGTTTTTTTTTCAGTAAAATTCTACATTAATTGGACAGAACAAATTTGTGTGCTCTATTAGATTACAATTTAATTTATATTTTCTATCGTAAAAGCATTGCCGATGACAATGATATAACACCTATATTTTGTAGATGGCTCTGGGGAGGGGCATTTTATTTCCCTGTAATAACTTCTCTCTACTTCATGAAAGAGTCTTCATTGTAAATAGAGCAGCCCAATAATTAATAATATATATATATTTTTTTTTAAGTGTTTATTTTAAGAAGAAATTTTTTTTACAAAACAAATTGAAACCAAATTAAAACCTCCATCAATAACTTCAAACCTTTCCCCAAAATTTTTTCTTACATAGGATCACAAACCTTCCTTAAGACAGAAAAAAAATTTCGTAAAATTTCCAACTCTAAAATGTAAAAAAAGCAAATGCTTTTTCAAGCGGAAAAAAAACATTACCCCATTCCACCATTCATTCAATTAATCTAGAGCCGAGTGTACCCTTTAAAATTTAACATCCCACCACCTGCCTCCAACACGCACTCAAAGTCTAGTACCTAACAGGTCCAGAGGCGACCCAAAAGGCCCCAAAATGTCCATGAACCTGCCCGGGGACCCCTGGCCTAAAAATTAAGCCTTATAAGACAAATCTCCATAATAAATTGCTTCCGTGGCGTAAGGAGGGGGCTTTCGGAGGCTTCCAATTTTAAAACGAATAGTTTTTCTGGGCATAAAACATCAGATCGTAAAAATGTCTTTCATCTTAGTCTAAAACAAAGTATGAAGACATTTTTATACAGATTACTGATGTTTTATGCCAGAAAAAAAAAAATCTTTCCAGGCCGGGACTATTCCGGGCGCAAACCCCCGGAAAACCCAACTTCTCTTTCATAAACCTAGGGACCTGGCCCAAAAAGGGCCCCTAAAACGGGACTTTCCCAAATACAAGAAAAAGAGCCCCCTCGCAAAACCCACATCTTGTGCATTCCGGGGGGGCATTTCCCCATATGGGCCCGCCTGGACGGTGTAAAATAAACTCTATGCAACACTTATTCTTTTTTACTGATTCAACAAAATCACTGGGGCTCGCCTTTGGGAAGCCAGCTCCTCATATGATAGCTTCCAAACCCAGGGATATCCTCCGTCCACCTGAAAGGGGACCTTCCAAGGGGGGAGGTTTTGGCAGTCCAGGATATTCTATAGAATTAAACCCTGCCGCCCGGGTATTCTTATGCCAGTGCCTCCGGGGAATCACATGCAATTGGATAAACCCCTCCAAATGTTTAAAGCATGCAGGGCCCAACTGAAAGTACCAAAAAGGATCCCTCTTTCCCAAACCCAAACCCATGCGATTTAAATTTCCCGGGTAACCCCGGGAAATCCCCCTCCACTACATTTCCCTAAATTTTTTTATCCGCTTGGGGCCCAAAATTTTAAAAAAAAATCCTCAAAGGAGAAAAAACTCTGGCAACCTCCTGTTCCCCCAAAAGGGGGATATAAGGCGCCAGGTGTTTCTAGCTCTTTCCCCCGATATCCCCACAAACTTTTTTTCCATTTGTATTGTCACTGCCTATCCCCTGTAAAACTTGTCGGGTATCCCCCTTGTCTAAACTAATTTGCTAAAGGCCCTCTTAGGCCCCATAAAAGTGCCTCCAAGCCCGCCGGGTTTTACGGCTCGCCCCAAACCCCCATCCCGCATAGTTAACGGGACAGCCACATGAAGTTAAAAATCGGGCACGCCGCCTCGTCCAAAACGGGCCCCTTCAGGTGGTTTTACCTATTCTGGGATTCCTCCGAGCAAAAAAAAGGACAAATCAATGCATCCAGACCTTAAATTAGTTGCGGAATCAAATGGGAGCACCCTGTAAGGTACAATAATTTTTGGTAAAAAGGACCATTTTAAAACATTAATGCGCCCCCCAGCATAGGGGCAGTGATTCCAAGCGTCAGTTTTTTGTGTTCTTGCATTGAAAAAGAAAGGGTTTAGCTCATAAATCTCTGCACATCTCTGAAAATCGGTCCAAAGGTATCTGAACTGATCAGGGGGACCTCAAACTGACTTTCGGGGTATTTCCTCCTGCTGAATAGGATCGATGGAAATAACCCCCGACTTGGCCCCAGTTCACCCCAAAAACCCGAGAAAGCAAAAAGGAACAACTACGTCCAATAAAGCCTCCAACGAGCCTCTAGGATCCACCAGTTTATACCAAAAAATCATCGGAATTTTTAAAGACACCTTTCCCGTACCCCCCAATATTCCACCCTTCGATCTGGAGTGATTATTTATGACAGGGGAAAGGGGTTAAATAGCCAGAGAAACGCAGAGGGGAAAAGGGGACCCCCCTGCCGAGTTCCCCTACCACTCAAAGGGCTGGACAAATAACCTTTCACCAAACTTTGGGGGTCACTTCAAATAAGAATCTGAACCTTTTGCAGGAACTCCGAAGGGAACCCACTCCCCCCCAGCCCCCGCCCCATGAATCTCCATTCTTTGGTCAACGTTTTTTCGTTGTCAACGCCAAAAAACACCCTGGCCCGGATTTTCATGGACTATCTGCAAGTTGAAAATAGCCTTCTTAGATTGATATCTTGGACTTCCCCTGGCAGAAACCTGCTGATCCCCCCCAAATTGACAGAATGAAGAATTAAGCCTCATCGAAAGCCCTTTTCCGCCGGGATCTTTACATCGATGTAAAAAGAAAAGGTCAATAGGGACTGACATAACCCGGTGGCTTCCCCCTGCTTGTGAATCACCCAATGGAACTAAAAATTAAATTTGGGCAAATGTTACCTAAAAAAGCCCCCCTATATACCCCTTCCAGTCGGGGGACCCCCCTCCCCCCAAAACATTTTATACCACTCCCGGATGCCAGGGGCCCGGGGGGCCTTGCCTGTGGCCATCTCCCTATCGCTTAAGTTTTCCTCCTCCAAAATTTGGGGCCCCGCGGCCCCCCCTCCCCTCCACAGTATTGTAAGAAGTGGAGTGACCCAAGAAAGTCCAAAATCTCGGAGTCCAAATGCTTATTTTTTAGAATCATACAATGCCTATGTCTGTGCAAAATTTGCCCGTAATCTCTAGGTGGTCACCATCCCCCCCCCTTGATCGCAAATACATGCCACTTCGTTTTCGGTGTTTTCCCCTTTTTTGCCAAATAGGCAAGACCCGCCTTCTTGTCTCCCCGTAATACCATGTGCCCTGCGCAAGAGCCTCTTCTAGTGAAAAGAGTAAAAGCAATTTATATTCCCTCTGTCCCTTTCCCCATCTTTCCCTTGTTTCCTCTTTGGGGCACCCCCTACTATATCAGCATCTACCGGGGCCAACCTCATCCGATTTTCCTCTGCTTTTTTTAAGAATTGTCCTTTGATGGAGAGGGCCCCGGATAAGGTCCTCCGGGGTAAGCTTTAAAAGCACCCCTTCCGTCATGATCAAGTAGCCTCATTAAATTCCCAGTAACTATTATGCTTTTTCTCAACTGTCCTCAACCCCTTGGACCTGGAGCCCTGGGGTTAAACACACCGCCTGATGCTCCCTAAAGGGCTGAGTAACTCAAACCCAACAGAGGGGCGGGCCCCTGGTTTCCCCCTGGGCGGGTTTTCCACATTGGTCACCTGCGAGAGCAATCTGGGGTGGAAAACCTAGGTCAATACGAGGAGTGATCCATAGTACCCAAAGGGAGACTGCCTGCAGCCGGGGTCTCCATCCCAGACTCCGTAAGCCCACAGGGTCGCCCCGCCCCCCGGACAGGGTAAGTGACTTTTGGGGGGGTAATTAAATTTGGGGCCCCCCCCTTAGCGTCGCATTAAAGGGCTCCTATTTAAAAAACCCCCGGGGGGTGGGGAAAGTGCCCGTAAAAACCCAAATTTGGGCCAAAACGGACTTGGAAAAGGGTGGCGGGATATTACCCCCCCCGCAACTATTCGGCCCGGGATTTTGGGTTCATGACAATGACCTACCAGAGGGTCAATATCACCCGTGAAAACGAAATGGGGAAAACTTTCGCAAAAAAAAAATTTAGACCCCTTTTTGCATAATTTAATAAAATGCATGGTAGCCCCACCAATCCTGGTCTCTTTAAAGGCCATAAACCTTTTGACCCCTCAAATGAGTTTCCGTAATATAGTATACAGGGTGATGAGGCTGGAGAAAATTAAAGCCAGTCCTTTAATTTTACAATTCGTCCCCTGACATTCCAGATATTACTGTCATGATTGCCAAAAAACCCCCGGTTGAGTTCTGGTCCCCGGGAAGGGGGTTGCGACGAAGCGTGTTTTTGACATAGTGTCTAATTTTTTCACTAGTGTGAACTGGGTTTTCTTCCCCGCATCTTGATTGATTTGGCCGCGCCCGGGCCGGGGAAACGCCACACTCCACGGTTAACCGGTCCTTGCTCCCCGGGGATTGACAGCTCTACCTTCCATCTGGGCTTCGTTTCTTCCCCCCTTTGCCTTTGTCCTTAGTTTCCTGGGAAAGGGTTTTTTAAGGGTTTTTTTCTTCCTTCTCCCTTGCCTGTTAATTGGTTTTGTTTCTGCCTATAAAAACGCCTCTTTATTCTGTGCCTCCCGGGTTTTCTTACTCTGCTTTTTCACGTTTTTTCTTCGCCTTTGACTTTGTACGCGCTCCCGATATTACCGACTTTGCTTGCTTGCCTCCCTTATTTGTTTGATTGTTTTTCTGCGTCTTTTGTTTCCCCCGCATTGTATGTGTTCACTTTGGTTGGGCCGACCTATTAAGGAGTCGGGGGACCCCAAAAAGGGAGGGGCAGGGGTTTGGATCAGTGTCAGGGCCCCACGCTGTCTGGTCTGTTCGGCGCCCCCCGACGGGTCCTTCATTATAAAAAAGCCCTACCCCCTACCTCCTCGCGGGTTTAATATGGGACCGACTTTGGTCACCGACCCCTTGGATTAGTTTAAACTCCCTTTGGGGATGGCGGGGGGTTATTTAATCAAGTCTCGCAGCGTCTGGTGCCATAAAAACCCGGTACCCCGGACTTGCCCCCCGCGGTTTTCCCACCTGCCCTTTTTGTGGATCCCCAAAATAGTCATAAGTCTAAAATGCTTTCCGATCGCTTTGACGGAAAACCCCCCAGGTTCCGAACCCTTTTGGGGTCATTAATTTTTTTTTTCGCTTCAACTTTTTTCCCACTGAGGCAGAAGTACAGTTGTTGTGTCCCCTCCCAGGGCCCCCCCCCCAGATTTGGGGTTAGTATACCTCTGAAACCCCTGAGTGGAGTCATGGACAGATTTTTTTTGGCTTTAGGGCAGGGTTTAGATAACCCCAAACCCTGTGGATGGGCGGGGACCATTTGCTAGCTATTCGCAGGGCCGCCGCTCGGCTGAAAACTACTGTTCCGAGTTCCGCCAATGGTGTACGTTGCCCCGGTGGTCTGACCAAACCCGAAGCCCTTTTCAAAAAGGCGTCCCCGTGCCCTGAAGGAGCATGGCGCCATCCCAAACCCTTTGAGACCCCTGAGTGACTTTTTTGTTTAAAATGGCTATTGACAAAGACTAAGGGGGAAAACGCAGGGAAAAAAACAAGGGGTTTACGTTCAGCTCAATCAGGCTTTTTCCCGTAAAACTGCTTTTCCTTCTTTGGGGATTTTCTCTCCCATTCCCCCTCAGTTTCTGGAAAAACCCATGGTGTTGGGTCTTTTGCGCTCCACCAGGGGGAGACACCGTTTTTGGAAAAACGCCTTGGCCTTTATTTTGGGGAAGCCTGCCATTTCCCGAGAGACTTTCCCATTGGCCTAAAAACCAAAGGTAAAACCCAACTTGCGCAAATTTCCCGGAAGGAAAAATCAATTTTAGGACCCCTAACTTATAACAAGTTTGTTTTCCCGTAACCTTAGTTTCTAGCTCCAAGCCTTTTTCTTTCGGCCCCGATTGCTCGGGGGGGCGGCCCAAATTTTTCAGTATGGTGTTGCTAAAGCCTTTTTTGGGAAATTTTGCCCTTTTTTTTTCTCCCTTTTTTTGGGTTTCAGGTGAGATTTTACCCCCTAACCGGGGAAAAATAAAATTTTTTTTACTGCTGAGGTCACTTTGAATGTTGGGAGATCGCATAGAAAACTTTTATTTTTTGTCTGGGAAACTCCTGCAAAATTATTCTTTGGGGGTTGCCCTGGGTCCGCCTCCATAAACCGTTTTCAACTGGGAACCACCAGTTGATCAAATGGGGGGACTCAGTGGGCTTTCAAAGACAGTGCTCCCTTGGTGTGTGTGAATTTTAAAGCTCATGATATTTCAAATGTAATTCTAGGTTTTGATGGGGAGTGGGAAAATCTCCCCACACCGCCCGATTTTGTCCCTTTAAACCTCCTTCGGGGGAAAGCTAACTCGTCTGCCCCGGAACGAGAATCTATGCATTGTCAAATGAGAAACCCGAAAATTCTTTCTTCGGAGTGTGGTCACCACCTTGCTTTTAGAATTGTGTCCTCAAAAAAAACCCTTCACAAAAATTCTGTCCCCCCCAATTGGCCCCCTTTTGCCGTGACGATGGTTCCCACTTAATATTCTGCCATAACAGGGGTAAAACTAAAATAAAAAACCGCCGTTAAATTAAATGTGCCAGTCTGGGCTAGGAGTCATAAGACTCTAAAAAACGCCCCAACTAAAAAAAAAAAAAACCTAGTAAAAACCCCGAACCAGACCAAAATAGTCCGCCTCCGGTCTCATCTGCAAAAAAATGCCCCCGTGGAAAAGGAAAGAATTTCCCCGGGCCCTTCGCTAAACATAGGGGATCGTTTAGGGGCCGGTGGCCCCCCTAAAGGGGGGGGGGTACTGTCTATCAGCAGAAGAACCCCAGCGTTGGTTTGGTTTGCCGGGCCTTGGCCGTTGCGACGTAAGCCGTGGTTTTTGACATAGTGTTACATTTGTTTCACTAGTGTGAACTGGGGGTTTTCTTCCCTGCAATTTTATTGATTCCTGGGGGCCAACGCCCCGGCCGGGAAAGCCAGCACCCCCGGGTTAACCTGGGGTCCTTGTCCTGGTGATTGACAGCTTACCCTTTCCTATTGGTCTTCTGTTTTTCCTCCTATTGCCTTTGTCCTTTTGTTCTCCTGGAAAGGGTTTTTTAAGGGTTTCTGTCTTCTCCCCTTTCCTGTTATATTTGGTTTTTTTCTGCCCATAACCGCCCTCTTTTTTCTGTGCCTCCCCGGTTATTACTCGCTTTTTTTTCACGTTTATTCTTTTGCCTTTGACTTTTTACGGCTCCCCATAGTTACCGATTGGCTTGCTTGCCACCCTTATTGTGTTTGATTTTTTGTCTGGTCTTGTGTTTCCCGCTATTAATTAGGTTCAGTCTTCTGGGTTTGGGGGACCCAAATTAAGGGTCGGGCACCCCAAAAAAAGGGAGGGCAGGGTGGGTCAGTGTCAGGCCTCACGCGTTCTGGGTTGTTCGTGCGCCCTGACGTCCCTTTCATTACTTTTTAAATCGCCATTTTTAAAACCCAGGATACCTTCCAGAACTTGTATGAACTCAAGTGGGGGACAGCATTCACACCTTCCACCAACAAAAAACACCTGTAACAAAAACAAACAACCTTAAAAAATCCAGAAACCCTCCCACCTGCCCCCACCCCCCAGCTGGTTTGGTTTGTGTAGATCCCTGAACAAAGAGAAAAGTTCAACTCTTTGCTCCCCAGGGAGAACCCCCTGCCCCAAAACCCATGATAGCTCGTCCCCGACCCCTGCAAGGGGGGTGAGCTACAATTCCCCCGAAAAGAGGGGGCAAGTAACTAACAGTCCCTTCCATTGCTCCACGTTAATGATTTCGATAAACCCATTAACTAAGACACCTGACCTCCAGGAGGTCACCAGCCCCAACCAACCCAAATTAGCCAGACATAGTATATCCAAACCCAAATGGCCCCACTATAATGATACATCAAGATCCTCTTATATACTCTTTCCCGTTCTGATGCATCCGAAGTATCAAGCAGAAGAACAATCGGCGTCTCCTGTCTCGGCGTTATCCCAAACCCAAACATTCGCCTCTTCAGGAGAAGTGAAAAATAGATTCTTATCCTGGTCTTGCACACGCAGTCGTGTGGGGTATAGCATCGCATATTTCAAGCCCAGATCGCAGAGGCGATTCCCTTTCAGATGTAAATGCCGTCTCTTCTTTTGGACTTCCCTTGTAAAATCCGGGTAAAACGACAGCCTTGTTTTTCATACTTTTTCCCACCTTTTCTTTTTGGGTTTTCGCAGTCAGGGTAATTCACACTTTCATAATAAAACAGGCGTGCAGGAGATTGGGGGCATGGCCTGGTGGGGATTTGTGGGCCCTTCAATCAAAAAGCGGAGGAAAGATAAATGGGTCAAGCAATTGACGTAAAAGGGGCTTTCCGTAAATTTTTTCTGGCCAGCCCTTCCCCCTTCGGGGGCCCCTTGATTCGCATTTTGTTTCTAAGGCTGGGGTTTTTCCCAGCGTCTTCCACTCGTTTTGGGAGAATTTTAATCGTGTTTATTAGGGTGGTAGCCCTCCTGGGAGTATAGTGTCTTCAACCGCCCCAAATTTTCGCCGTCAGCCCCCGTTTTTCTCTCTCTCACTCTATCCATGTCCCCCGTATATTTTTAAAAGTGGGCCTGAGATAATCGTTTTTAACTGTCAACATTTCTGAATGCTGGAAATAGCCCATTATTGTCATATTTAGCGCAGTTTGATTTGACACCCCGCCAGGTCCCCCTCCTCGTTTGACTTCATCCACCGCCGGGTTTTTTTGCTGTAGGCGCCAGGGAAGGGGGGGTTTTTCCACCATATAAACACCACTACTGTTTGAATTCAATGGGGCACCTTTTTTTAAGAATTTTTCAGGGAGAGTTAGCACTTTAAGGCCCCTGTCCCCTCAACGCCAGGATCCTTATATGAATAATTGGGAGTCTCTTAGGCCCACTTCCCCCCCCTTTTTGGGGAAAAAGTCCCGCACTTTATGTTTTTCCTTCAGCTTTGTTCTTCTTATTAATCCCCTCTGCCATTCCTGCATGCTCTGCCACTCTGGCCTCTTATGTGTTCGTAGAACCAGGTCCTGTAGCTTTTCTTTTTTTCCTCAGGTGACCTTTTTGAGTTGTCACACAGGTGGCAGCAGGGTAGGGAAAAAGATGGCCTCTTTTCACCCAAAAACTCCCGGGTCCCACCGCCCGTTCAGCCCCCAAACACCTCTTTGGGGGCCCCCTTCCAGAGTCGCCCCGCCCGCCAGGGGGCTTCAGTGCACCTTGCAATTTTTGGAATTAGTTGGGGGCAAAATGGGTGATAAAACGGGTACTTGCAGGATTCTGCTGGAGCTCTCTCTCAGTGCTTCCTCACATCATGCGTGCAGGCCACGCCCCAATTAATAATATATTATAGAGTTGCTGAAAATCAAACTTATTGGACATATCTTGGTAGAATATTGAAAACTCAGAGGGATTGTGAGGTGTTACAAAAGGAGCTGAAAAAACTGGTAGAATTAAGGCCATGTTCACACGGCTTAAAATAGGCCATATTTTGGGCTGTAATTACGCGGAAAATGCGCCAATTTCGGGGGGAAACAGCCCATTCATTATGGTAATTCACAGTTCTCATAGAGAACTATGGATTACGTCTCCTCTGCCCTCCCGGCAGGGCGGGGAGATAATTGACATGTGAATTACTAGCGGCGTATATGCGCCGCTGGCAATTCAAGTCAATGGGCCGGCGAAGTGCCGGCCCCCTGCTCAGTTCCCCTGCCCCGCCCCTGTCCACACGGCGTAATTGCGGGGCGTAATTACGCCCTGCAAATACACCGTGTGAACATAGCCTAAGAGGCCCACCTCCAAAATTATGGGAGTGATACACTCGGGACCTTGGACCTTTATGCTGTCACAATAGCTCCTCCGGTTGCCACTCTCTACTGTCTCCTGCTCTCCCCATTTAAGTAGGTCTGATCTGCATGGCATATAACAACAACATTCACAGACAGTGGTCATAATGGAGGGACTTGTAGAAACTTAAAGACCCCCGCAGGAAAAATTGTATTCCTGCTGATTGGTTGGTGGTGGGGATCGCATCATGGATTGGCTCAGCTGTGAGGCACTAGGAGTGACAAGCTACAACAGAATGAGTAGAGCAAGCTCAACCAACAGCGAATACAGTGGGCAGAAAGAGATGGTGAAGGGTGGCTGCAGTGGTGTTTGAGCAAGCATCTGCAGCAGCTGAAAGAATTGGGCTAAGGGTATGTTCACACAACGTTTTTTGAATACATCTTTGGGTGCGTTTTATTTACTGAAACATGTACCCAAAGACGTATTTAACAATGTTCCAGGAAGATCTCATTGATTTCAATGTAAAAAATGTATCATCGTTTACATGATTTTTTTTTTTTACATACGTTTTTGTATTGCATAAAAAAGATGCGTTTAAAGAAGTGACATGTCAATTCTTGATCTGTTTTCCACAGGTGAAAGCCCCATAAGAAACAGTGGGGTACGTTTTCGGAAGCTCAAAAATATACCCAAAAACGTACCACTTTCTGGTACGTTTTTGGACGTGTTTTACGCATCCCAAAGACATACTGGTTCAAAATTGGAACGTCTGATAATAATAATAATGTTTTATTGGTTAATTTGAAAGAAATCATATTGAAAAAATGCATCCGAATAACGGATCTAAAAACGCATCAAATACGTATCCAAAACCATATTGCAGATGTGCTTTCGGATACGATTTTTGTATGCAGTTTTGAACTGATTTTCAATAAATTAATTAACTTATTGAAAAAAAAACGTATTGAACACGTATCCAACACACTGCATGAACATACCCTAAAGGGGTGTTTACACGCGTTTTTAATCCCGTTTTTGGTGCGCTTTTTCCCCCGGGCCCAAAAAAAAATAAACAATGTGCAGTTTGATTTCCATTAGTTTCAATGAAAAAAAGCATTTCCGTTTAGACAGTGATTCCGTACGTGTTTTTCTTTCGTCTTTTCGATTTTTTTTCGGATCCTTTAAAGAATTTTCATGTCAAAATTTACTTGCATTTTCGAATGAAAACCCCCCTAGAAACAATGGAGTGCGTTTTGGGGCCTGAAAAAAAAGATCCAAAAAAAACAACCCCCTTTTTAGTCGTGTTGGGTATTTTGGGTGCTTGTTTGAAAAACAATTGGGAAAAATTTTAAACGATTTAAAAACCATTAAAAATGGCCAAAAGCCCCAAAAAAGCAAAAATTCCCAAAAAGCATTTGCAGTGCGTTTTTTTTAACTTTTTGGATGCGTTTTTTAATAATTTTCAGGGAATGAAAAAAGGGTAAAAAACGGGTCCAAACAGGTGTACAACCTAGCACTCATCACAGGAAACTGAGGAGTGGGAGGATATATTCTACACTGCTATTCAAAACTGGAGGTGGGCACCGTCTTCTAAGGCCATGTTCACCACTGTTTAAAATGGGACGTATTATCGTCCGTAAATTCGTGCCGTACTTCGCAAATAACGGGCTGGAATACGTCCCAGCATTACTGGTATTCCGCAGTTCTCATAGAAAACTATGATTACGTCTCCTCATCCCTGTCCGGCGAACGCCGCGAGGTGGGGGGGGGGGGGGGGGGGGGGGGGGGGGGGGGAGATAAGTACATTGTCATATATTACGGCGTATACGCGCCGCTAGGATGATAGTCTATGGGTCGGCGAGGTGCCACTCCTGCCCCCGTCCACACGGCGTAATTGCGTGGCGTAATTACGCCCCGCAATTACGCCGTGTGAACATGGCCTAAGAAAGTTAGAGCTGTCCAGCCTGTAGTGCTGAATCATGATGACGTAGAACAGCCACTACAGCCTGACAAAATGAAACAGCAGCTTTTCATACATGTTGCCCCCAGTTTTTAATCGTGATAACAAACCTGATGATCAAAATGAGGATGAGAGAAAGAGATATGTGCACAGGTCATTTAACAATCGGCCACAGGCATTCTGAACATCTGCATCAGTTTTAGGAGGGAAACAAGAGGAAAAATGTCCCTGTTTCAGCACCTGGATATAATTTTAGACACTTACAGCAGCATTACAAATAGTATTTTATATGTGAGATGTATCGACCAAAACTTGCAGTACATCTATCAATGAAATGGGTAAGCAAGCATGTGGGTTTATCGCTTAGCCTGATGCTACCTCAAAGAAAAACCGAGTAACTCAACAGATGCTTTTTCATAAGGGAGTCTGCTTCACGTTCAATGACTCCACATGCAGATTGGCTAGAAATTGTCACTACTGGCTTGAATATACATTTTGTGGCAGACATCACCCAACAGCAAAATGCTACAAGAAGTCTAGACAGATAGCAGCAATCTGAACCAGTAACTTACTATGGACAATGCAAAAAGTGTTTCCTTATCCAGGAATGTATCCAAACAGGGAGAAAGATCATCTTTTATTCAGAGGATTTAAGGCTGGTTCTGGTGTCCCATCATTTGATTATTATATGTTGTTGTTGGATTAAAATTTTTAAATCTGTGACCCAGGTGTATGAAAGTTGTTGCACCAGATTTCTGGTATGATTTTTCAGAAAAAATGGTTCAGTCGAATGTACAGTGAAACCAGAAGTTTACATCACATATAGAAAGCACTTAGTGTTTTTTTCTCAAAAATCTGCATTAAATCAGAATAAACCTTCCCCTTTTTAGGTCAATTAGGAACCAATATTATTTATATTTGCAAAATGCCAGAATAATGAGAAAGAATTTTTTATGCACTTTTATTAATTTCTGCATAGTCAAAAGTTTCCATACACTAGGATCATTATGCCTTTAAACTATTTGGGACAGCGCATATGATGATGTCAGGTCTTTGGAAGCTTCTGATAGGTTTATTGGCAACATCTGAGTTAATTAGAGACACACCGGTGGATGTGATGATTCATTCTGTGTGAGCTGGGAGAGGGGAGAGGTTCTCAGCTGTCTGAGACTAAGGCTATGTTCACACAGCAAATGACAAAATGCCGTCCAAAATACGATGGCATTTCAGTATTTGCTGTGTAGACATAACCTAAGGAATCACTGGAAGTGAAAAGTGAACTCAATAGTGTACACTACCATTCAAAAGTTTGGGGTCACCCAGACAGTTTTGTGTTTTCCTGAAAACTTATACTTTTATTGATCAAATGAGTTGCAAAATGAATAGAGATATCGTCCAGACATTGACAAGGTTAGAAATAATGATTTTTATTTGAAATAATAATTTTCTACTTCAAACTTTGCTTTTATCAAAGAATGTTCCCTTTGCAGCAATTCCAGCATTGCAGACCTTTGGCATTCTAGCTGCTAATTTGCTGAGGTAATCTGGAGAAATTTCACCCCATGCTACCAGAAGCCCCTCCCACAAGTTGAATTGGCTTGATGGGCACTATTTGTGCACCATACGGTCAAGCTGCTCCCACAACAGCTCAATGGGGGTGAGATCTGGTGACTGCGCTGGCCACTGCATTACGGATAGAATACCAGCTGCCTGCTTCTTCCCTAAATAGTTCTTGCATAATTTGGAGGTGGCTTTGGGTCATTATCCTGTTGCAGGATGAAATTGGCTCCAATCAAGCGCCCCCCACAGGGTATGGCATGACATTGCAAAATGGAGTGATAGCCTTCTTTATTCAAAATCCCTTTAACCTTGTACAAATCTCCCACTTTACCAGCACTAAAGCCACCCCAGAACATCACATGACCTCCACCAGCACCAAAGCAACCCCAGACCATCACATGACCTCCACCAGCACCAAAGCAACCCCAGACCACCACATTACCTCCACCAGCACCAAAGCAACCCCAGACCATCACATTACCTCCACCATGCTTGACAGATGGCGTCAGGCGCTCTTCCAGCATCTTTCAGTTGTTCTGCGTAAAACTTTGGTTCGTCTGTCCATAACACTTTTTTCCAATCTTCCTCTGTCCAATGTCTGTGTTCTTTAGCCCATATTAATCTTTTCCTTTTATTTGCCAGTCTCAGATATGGCTTTTTCTTTGCCACAATGAGCTGAAGGCCAGCATCCTGGAGTCGCCTCTTCACTGTAGACGTTGACACTCCCGTTTTGTGGGTACTATTTAATGAAGCTGACAGTTGAGAACCTGTGAGGCATCGATTTCTCAAACTAGAGACTGTAATGTACTTGTCTTGTTGCTCAGTTGTGCAGCGGGGTCTCCCACTTCTCTTTCTATTATGGTGAGAGCCTGTTTGTGCTCTCCTCTGAAGGGAGTAGTACACACCACTGTAGGAAATCTTCAGTTTCTTGTCAATTTCTTGCATGGAATAACCTTCATCTCTCAGCACAAGAATAGGCTGTTGAGTTTCACATAAAGTTCTCTTTTTCTGGCCATTTTGCAAGTTTAATCGAACCAACAAATGTAATGCTCCAGATTCTCAACTAGCTCAGAGGAAGGTCAGTTTTATAGCTTCTCTAATTAGCAAAACTGTTTTCAGCTGTGTTAATATACTTCCACAAGGGTTTTCAAGGGGGTTCAAAATATCCAATAGCTTTCTTACACAGTTAGCAAACACAATGTACCATTAGAACACTGGAGTGATTGTTGTTGGAAATGGGCCTCTATAAACCTATGTAGATATTGCATTAACAACCAGACGTTTGCAGCTAGAATAGTCATTTACCACATTATCAATGTATAGAGTGTATTTCTGATTCATTTAATGTTCGCTTCATTGAAAAAAACTGTGCTTTTCTTTAAAAAATAAAGAATATTCTAAGTGACCTCAAACTTTTGAACGGTAGTATATATCTAAATTTCTTGCTCTCTCTACATACTTTGTAACTAGAATGGGCATTTGACTTTCAGGACTCTGGGAAAGATGGGTGATTTTTTATTCTCTCTCTCTATCTCAAATAGTGATATATCCTGCAGATTATTTCACCTCTAATTTCTAAAGATCAGCAGAACAAAACTATACGCTTTATCTGTTTGTGTTTACCTGGGACGGCACATCTGTCTCACAAAAGTGTTTTAGGTGGGACTGCACAGTATAGCTATGATCTCTCTCTGTGATTTACGTGGGACTGCATATCTGAGTCACAAAAGTGAGTTACGTGGGACTGCACAGCTGTGTTCTCTTTCTGATTTGTGTGGGACTGTATATCTGTGTCACAAAAGTGTTTTACATGGGACTGCACAGTACAGCTGTGTTATCGATGTTTGTGATTTACATGGGACTGCACATATGAGTCACAAAAGCGATTTATGTGGGACTACACAGCACAGCTGTGTTCTGTCTGTGATTTACGTGGGACTGCGCGTCTGTGACACAAAAGGGGTTTATGTGGGACTGCACATCTGTTTCACAAAAGTGTTGTACGTGGGACTGCACATCTGTTTCACAAAAGTGGTTTATGTAGGACAGTACAGGACAGCTATGTTCTCTCTCTGTCTGTGATTTACGTGGAACTGCGCATCTGTGTCACAAAAGGGATTTACCTGCAACTGCACAGTACAGCTGTGTTCTCTGTTTGTGATTTACGTGGGTCTGAGCATCTGACTCACAAAAGTCTCTCTCTCTTTCTTCTCTCTCTCTTGTGATTTGGACACATTAGGATTCATAGTTCCTTTAGTTCTCCATATACTAAGATCAACCATAAAAGTATTGTTTATCATTGTTCTTAATCACTCACATCACGGACATGCTTACATTTTGGTTCCCCTCATTTTAAACTATTATCTTTGTAGTGAGACAACCCCTTTAAGATGCCTCGTTAATCTGAACAAACAGTTATACGCAAGTACAAAAAAATACCTTGTGAAGATGCTGGTGGAAGCTGGTAAGATTGTATCATTATCCACAATGAAACAAGTACTATATCAACATGGGCTAAAAGGCCACTCTGCCAGGAAAAAGCCATTACTCCACAAGAAACATATCAAAGCCAGATTAATGTTTGAAAAAGCACACAGGAACAAAGACCTACATTTCTGGAGACATGTCCTGTGGTCTGACGAAACTAAAATTGAACTGTTTGGCCATATTGACCATCATTACATTTGGAGGAAAAAGGGAGAAGCTTGGAAGCCTAAGAACTCCATCCCAACTGTGGGAGACAGAGGTGACAGCATCATGTTGTTGGGTTGCTTTGCTGCAGGAGCGACTGGTGCACTTCACAAAATAGATGGCATCATGAGGAAAGAAGATTAAGTGGCAATACTGAAGCAACATCTCAAGTTATCAGCCAGGAATTTAAGGCTTGGACAGAAATGGGTCTTCCAAATGGACAATGACCCGAAACTACTGCCAAACTGGTTACAAAGTGACTTAAGGATAACCAAGTCAATGTTTTGGAGTGGCCATTACAAAGACCTGATCTCAATCCTATTGGAAATTTATGAGCAAAACTGAAAAGGCAGGTGCAAGCAATGTGACCTACAAACATGGCTCAGTTACACCAGTTCTGTCAGGAGGAATGGACCAAAATGACTACCAACTATTGTGAGAAACTTGTGGAAGGATCCAAAACATTTGATCCCAAGTCATACAGTTTAAGGGCAATGCTACCAAATATTAATGAAATGTATGTAAACTTTTGACTGCAGAAAGTAATATAAATGCCTTAAAAACTATCTCTTATTATTCTGGCATTTGCCAAATAAAAATAATTGTGGTTCCTAATTAACCAAAAAGGGTTAAGTTTATTCTGATTTCATGTCAGACAATGAGAAATACACGCAGATGTATCTTTTTACATAGTATATGTAAACTTTTGGTTTCAACTATATATATATATATAGAATACGTTGAAGGAAAAAAAAACTTTCTGCTTTAAAAAAAACGAAAGTTTTATGAGGTTCTTTGTTCACACTTTTGCGCAAAATTGCTTAAGCCCACCTTCGACTTTCAACGAGACCTCAATGCATCTACACAGACTTTTTAATCAGTGCAGTGTATTTAGTAGCTGGTGCCTTCACATTCTGAAAGGTAGGTCTGGATGGACCACAGAGAAATATAGCGTTAGTGTAAACGTAGTGTAGGACCCACCTGCATTGAGGTCTCGTTGAAAGTCGAAGGTGGGCTTAAGCAATTTTGCGCAAAAGTGTGAACAAAGAACCTCATAAAACTTTTGTTTTTTTTAAAGCAGAAAGTTTTTTTTTGGTTCTTTTTCAACGTATTCTATTTTTGTGTGCTTTCTGTTTTTTGTTATGTGTATTTAGATTACAGCCGTCACACTTGCCCCCACATTTAAAGTTTTTTGGAGGTGCTGAACTAAATATTGTGCGGTGTGTATTAAAAATAGGGGGGACGGGCTGCCTCCATCTTGGTTTTTAGCACTCCACCCATCTACACAGACTTATTAATCAGTGAAGTGTATTTTTGTAGTTGGTGCCTTCACATTCTGAAAGGTAGGTCTGGATGGACCACAGAGAAAATATAGCGTTAGTGTAAACGTAGTGTAGGACCACCTGCATTGAGGTCTCGTTGAAAGTCGAAGGTGGGCTTAAGCAATTTTGCGCAAAAGTGTGAACAAAGAACCTCATAAAACTTTCATTTTTTTTTAAAGCAGAAAGTTTTGGTTTTTTTTGTTTTTTTTTTCAACGTATTCTATTTTTGTGTGCTGCTGTTTATTGTTTATGTGTATTTAGATTTACAGCCGTCACAGCGTGCACCCACATTTAAAGTTTTTGGGAGGTGCTGAACCAAATGTTGTGTGTGTGTATATAATAATATATATATATATTATATTTTTATATATATATATTTATATTATATATTATATATATATATATATATATATATTATTATATTATATATATATATATGTGTGGTGTGTCTGGCATAGCTGTAAACATACCGACCCCTGAGTAGAGTAAGTATGTCACTTTTATGACATGTCTATTGGTAGTATAACATAAAAAATAACTATATAAAATTTATATTGCTGTAATTGAACCGACCCGCGTAGTAAAGTTATCATGTCATTTATACTGCATGGCGAACGCTGTAAAAATGAAAGTTAAAAAACAATGGAGGAACTGTTGGGTATTTTTTTTTCTATTTTTACAGCCCTATGTGAAAATAACTGTGACACACCTGTGGACCTAAAATGCACAATACACCCCTAGATGGATTCCCCAAAAGGTGTTGTTTCCAAAATGTGGTGACTTTAGGAAGGTTTCACCTGTCGTGGCACTTTGGCAGCTTTGCAAATGTGACATAGTACTCATTCATTTGTCTGATACTGTAGTCCATTGTAGATTTGCCATGCAAAAATACAAGTGAAAAATACTCATCAAATTTAAACAACACATTTATTTTTTAAAAAAAAAAAAATAAAATAAAATTACATAAACTTTGAATAATCTGCACTGAAAATCTGCAGGGGCAAATTCACAACAAATGTGCATCAAAATCCAAATTTTTGGGTGCAAATTTGCCTCTGAGGATTCAATTTTGGAAAATCCATAGTATTTCTGCAGTATTTCTGGCCTGTGTGAACATAACTTTTAAATCCCTTCTAAACTAAGGCTTCTTGAATTTGCAATGGAAATAACCTCTGCATAAATCTACAGCTCTCTTCACGGACAGATCTTCAATTTGCCTTTTGTATATATTTTAGACAAACGTCTATTTATTGATTCAAATTTTCACATTTTTATCATATGAAGGCAAAAATGAACTAATTCTGCCTAAAATTTATGATTATTTATTCTAATGTATGACTGTACACAAACACAGGGCACAAAGCTATTTCACATCAAATAAAAAATCTTTTTGATAACTATTCTTATTAGCTCCAGGAAGGCAATATTAAAATACAGTTTAAAAAAAAAAATCATCTATTTAAACGTATAAACATCTTTACACTATTCTGGCAGATGCGTAATTGGAGGTGCACAGAACATATGGATCTTCTTGACATTTCACTGCAGTTGCTGAACTGAGGCAGGAACTGACACACAAATATTTAACTGCACCCCATGTGCTGGTCTAATTCTGACAGATGCTGAATTATTCAATTCCTGTTCTGCAAGTGTGATAGACTGGAGTGCTTTAAACAGTTGAGGTACAGAGCATCTGTAGAGATAGAGACAAACACCATATTTTATACATATGCGATCAGCCACTGTCAATACACAGTCGAATCACATTATTATGACCACCAAGTAATATGCAAAGTAACCTCTGTGTGCTGCATGGACAGGAGCTAAACAGGCTGGGAGCGACTGAATAAGGTTCTGGTAGGTTGTCACAGGTATCTGGAGTCATCCTATCTGCAATGCATCCCACAGCTGCTGGAGGGTGTGTGAAGGATGGTCCATAGAGTCAACATAACAATCGAGGTGGTCAATTAATTGGGTTCAAGTCAGGGAAATTAAGGGCCAGGGTAGTACTTGGTCTCGGTCATGTTCTTCCAACCAATGTCGGACATTTCTAGCCCTGGGACATGCCACATTGTCTTGCTGGAAGATCCCATTCGCCATGGGGAAGACAATCAGCATGTATGGGTGTATGTGCAAGGATAGATTTAATTATCCTAAATTAATCCTAAATCGGTTGAGATCTTCTTCTACGTGGATAAAACGGCTCAGAGAATTCCACAAAAATATTCCCCAGACCATAGTGCTACCATCACCAACTTGTGATCTTCCAGCCAGGGGCGTAACTACCGAGGGAGAGCAGCTCCTCCTTGCCCACCGTGTCTTCCTGAGACCCCTGGACTGCCTGAAGGCTGCAGTGTAAACAGGTAAGTGTGTGTATGTGATTGTATGTATAGATGTGTGTGTATATGGATGTCATTGTATGTATACATGTGTGTCTGTAATGTGTGTGTGTATAGGGATGTCATTGTATGTATAGATGTGTGTCTGTAGTGTGTGTGTGTGTATAGGGATGTCATTGTTTTTAAATTTTTTTTTTTTTATAGTTTTGTTGTGTGTGTGTTTTTTGTGTGTTGTGTGTGGGTTTTTGTGTTGTGTGTGTGGGTGGGTTGTGCGGGGAAAGGGGGGTTTTTAAAAAAAAAAAATAAAATCTTGTGTAATGTTGGTTATTTTGGTGTTTGGGGTGTGCGGGATGTGTGTACTTTTTATTTGTGTAGTTCTGCAGGTGGGTGTGCTCTTTTCACTTTTTATAATTATTGTGTATGGGTTGCAGATTTTCAGGCATTTTTGGGGGTTTTTGGGGGGTGTTGCGTGTGGGGATGTGTTGGCGTGTTTATGTGGGGTGTGCGGAGGTTTGGCGTAGGGTTGCGGGTGTGAGGGGGGGCCGTTTTGCAGGATGTGTTGGTATACACTATTTTTTCCGTTATACTTGACAGAGTATGTGTTAATCTTTTTGTGTTCCGGACCGGGGGGAGGGGTGGGGGCCCCATTGAAAAGTTTGCTATGGGGCCCTACCATTTCTAGTTACGCCCCTGCTTCCAGCCATGGTTGCAAGCTGTGTGTTCCCTGATGGTTCTCACCTGACAAGGCCACTGTTTGTGAAGCAGATACCGTAATACTCGAGTTAAAAAGCCGATTTTTTTCAGCACAAAAAATGTGTGAAAAATCTCCCCTCGGTTATATCGGTCACTGTCGCGTGGGGGCTGGAGGGCCCCGTGCGCCGAAGGAGCTGCTTATCGGCCCCTCAGGGGCGCATTAACAAACCCGATTTTACCGCCGACGTCCCCCGGGCGCTGCGCGGGCCCCGGGGCACTGTCCGCGACCCCTTCACCTTATGGCTCCTCCGGAGCGCATATGGTGAAGGGTACCTTTGGGGGCAAGAGCGGGGCGCTCATCTCCGCAGGGGCCTCGGGCGGCTGAAAGAGAGTCCGGGCCGTCCAGAGTTTCCGGAAGGCGGGTGTGTCTCACGTGGTTGCGTGGTGGGGCGAGAAGATGAGGAGAGCGCGGGGGAGACGGAGCAGCGGGGATCCAGGTAAGTGATTGTTTTTTTAATTTTTTAAACTGCATTCCCTGCCTACAGCTTATCCTGCCCTTCCCTGCTACAGCGGCCCTATCCCTGCCCTAATTTGCCTACACCCGGGCCCCCAAACCTGCCTCAGCGCCTATACCCCCCCCTAAAACCTCCCTACAGCCCCCCTATACCTGCCTAAGCTCCCCTTACTGCCCCCCAAAACTGCAAACCCGGCCCTATACCTCCCTACAGTGCCTTCCCTCCCCTATACCTCCCAAAGGGGCCCCTATCCTGCCCCCCCTTTTACCTCCCTTCCCTCCTACATGCCTTCCCTCCCCTATACTTGCCTAAGGGCCCCCTATACCTCCCTACAGTGCCTTACCTGCCCTTATCCCTTTTAAACCCCCTTACCTGCCTTTTCAGCCCCCTATACCTGCCCTTACTCCCTACGCCCCCCCTTTACCTGCTAAGGCCTATCCCTCCCCTTACTGAAGGGCCCTATACCTGCTTACAGTGCCAAAACCTCCCCTATACCTGCCAAACGCTGCATATACCTGCCTAACTCCCTTTTGTCTATATGTTTAAATGCCTATCCCTTTCCCTGCCTAAGGGCCTTTTTTAACTGCCCTTCCCCTCCCCCTTATATACCCATACCTTTGTTTGGGCAAAAATAGGTGCCCTGGCTAAAACTCGGTCGGTTATACCGGTATATACGGTAATGTGACTCATCAGAGAAGGCAAACCTTTGCCAATCAGTGGAGGTCCAAATCTTATACTGCTGTGACAACTGAAGCCTATTCTGCAGATGTAATTTTGTTTGCAGAAGTGCAATGATCATCCGCATGCTTCGGAGCTCCATACACAACAGTGTTCGCTGAACTGTTGTTTCAGACACATCTGTTAGCCCTCTGGTTCATTTTGGTGGTGAGCTCCTCCACTGTAGTGTGTCAGTCCACCCTCGCACGCCTCAATGTTCACCTCTCACATCAATGGCACAGTTTCTGTCACTTATTCACAATGATGCCATTTGTCCAATCACAAAACATTTTCACTACACTAACTTGCAAATATGTAAGCAGACAGCCTATCACACACTTCATATACCAGCCAAGCCAACTCACAAGATGTTACTTTCTTCATGAGCTACACACTGCTGACTGTTAAAGTAAGAAGTGGTCATAATAATGGGACTCGACTGTGTAGTAACATAGTATACTTACTAATATTGTATACTTAGCAATTGTTGTGACAAAATAGTTTCTTTTTAGCAGTTCTCTTCTGTCAGCCCCAAGACACTTTTCTGATTGCAGCACAGGATATAGAGAGGCACTTAGCTCAGTGATATATATAGTTTTGATTCAGTTATTTACAAAGAATTTTTAAGTCACTGCTAAGATTTCCAAGTGTCCACAAAAGGCTATGTTCACACGGCTTAATGGGGGCGTAATTCCGCCCCGCAATTACGCCCTTGTGGGGGGGCAGGGGGGGGAGCGAGGGGTGGGCCGGCCTTTGCCGCCCCAGGCAGTCATTGCTAGGGGGCGTATACCCGCTAGAAAGTGAAACTGTAATTATTCCCCGCCGGCGGATTCGCCAGGCAGGGAGAGGAGGTAATGCTAGTTCTTATGAGAATGTGCAATTACCGTAGTTATGGGAGGGGTTT